>JAAGOF010000086.1:64688-134521 GCA_010645155.1 Tigriopus japonicus
GATTGGGCAAAAATTTTCGGATTCGGATTCGTTCGGGTTGAATGGAAGCTCTCGGATTCGGATTCGGATTCGGATTAAAGAAATCAAGTTCGGATTGGATTTTGGGGACCTTTCGGATCCGATGCACAGCTCTAAACTTTGGTTTGACATATACGAGGGGTGTACCAAAAGGAGTACAAACAACCTTGTAATTTTTGATCGACACAACCAATTTTAAAAAATCAAGTATCACGCAAAATTTCAGAGTTTTGACCACAAAATTTGTTTCATAAACATTTTAACAACCATGTTTGTATCCACATTTGGCGCCGTCAAAAAAGTGGATCGGGCGGGTCGCCCGATCCACCCCTGAAATTTTGCCAAACGGTCTTCATGCGCAACCCGGTCATTGCTTTGTACAAGGCCAATAAGAACATAAAAAGGGGGAAGAAACACATTGAATGGTATGTACGGAGTCCAGGTTTTCCATTTTCATCAAATTTGCCGACTTTGATCAAAAGATAGGAAAGATGTGGGCGCAAAAAGTCAATGAAGTTAAAATTTGAAGAAAAGTTCGTCTTGGGTTGACAATGTTGAGCCTGGGGGGAACCCTTTTGAATCAAAAAGGCAATTGATCATTTTGAAGATTCCATTAAAGGTTGCTCTTTTCTTTGGTATAGTCTAAAAGAACCTGGAGCCTTATTTGTGCCTCACAAGATCGCTGAAAGGAAGGGTTTCACTTTTTCGCGCTCAAAAAGAACAAAGACCAAGGTCTTCAAGATTCACAAAAGGTGACAAATATTGGGCTGATCATCATGTAATTCGGATTTGGCATTTTCCACCCTTTTTTTGTACCCATTGAGGAAAAGCAAGTGGAAAAAATAACATGCAGGACCTGGAGGGCCTCCAGAAAAATTCCGTAGAGATCAACAAAACTACTCTAAATTCTCCTTTGCTACCTGCTTCAAGGAGCCAGTGTACCTTTGGAAATTGGTTAAATCTCGAGATTTTCATCATGTTCAGAAATAGCTTTTATTGATTGTTTCGATGTAATCAATTACTTGGGAAATGTAATTGTGCTATTATGTATTTGAAATTAGAGTTACATCACACGTCTGACTTTGGGACACTTAAGATACCTAATGCTGAATTGCAAAGAACTACCGCATACCAACTGTCTGTCATAACTTCCCCAATCTTTTGGCTCATCCAAAGTTGCAAATGACACCATTTATATAATTTGGTAACATATGTTACGTTGGAAAATCATCATTCCAAATTATTTGAAAAATGCCTTTGGCTTTGACAGCTCACTGAGACTGCAGCCATTTTCAAATTATGTTGGTGGCAATATCATTGAAAAACCATAATGCTTAATTGGACAAAAACATGCTATGAGCTGTTGAAAAAGTAATACAAATATGAACGCAAATTCTATTATCTTGAATCCTAGAAAATCCCATTATGACAAGAGTCAACAACACCTTCTGGGTCAATGCCCGCCCAATTGGACTTTGTGTAGTCTGGATCCCTCCAAACAGATCCTGGTAGGTTTATGGGCCCACATATCTACTATCAGAGAGATCCGGGTCTATAAGTACAGTACCATGGATGCTCTCGGGCCCACTATTTTGACTTGTCCCATTTCTCCTGGACCCACCCAAAACCACCTTTGGGCCCGCTGTTGCCGACCCTTACATCAAGGTATCTTCACAGTATTTGACATATTTTTACTCTTTCGAGAAGTTTTTTGTTTAAAGTTTTGAAAATAATTGAACTCTAAAATTGACTTTGCAAAAATGAAAAGTGCCTTCCCTGAAAGCTGATCATATCAAACTAAGAATATTTCTCTTTCTTTTGGTGTGGCCAACACACTAATTTTAGCCCTTTAGTAGATTAACTTAACTTTCTAGAAAGAAATAAGGCATTGCAAAAATGCATCATCACCAGGGCCACCAGATAGTTGGAAATTACATTTTACACTGTAATTACCAAATCCTTCAATTTTTGTCGAAAATTATAAAAATGGGCAAAATTGGGAAAAAACATGTGGAACATTGTTTGTTGTGCTGAAAATTTTCTGAAAATAGGTTACTTTATCTGCCAAAGCAAAGTTAGAAAACAAGCCGACATTACACGTGATGGTTGCAACAAGCTTATGTTCGGGGCCACCAGATACATGTAAATTATATTTTGCAATGTAATTACCAAAATATGTCATTTTTGTCCATATTGCAAAAGAGGGAAAATTTCAAAAAAATCTGGGGAATTGTCTATGTCCTTGGGTATGATCTGGAAAGAGGATGGTGATAGACGAACGAGCCCCTCCCGTTGGACAGAAGTGAAGAAATCCCCTCATAAATGTACAATTCAATATTGTAAAGTGTCATAGTTACAACATTGCCCCGAAAATTTTGGACACCTGATACATCCCAGGCCAATCCTTAATTGGCCTGTGCGTTCTTCTAATCGAATCTATAAATAGCTGTGATAATGTACTAGTCAAGATAGTCCAATAAATGTGCCAGGGGGCTTCACACCTTCAATCTTTTTGATTATTTGTGAGTGCATTTCACGTTGTTTCAGATGGCAAAATCAAAATATTGAAAGACGCATAGAGGATTTATTACACCTGAAACAGTGCATATTTAGTTTTCAGCTAATCCAAGCTATGAAGAAGGACTTAAAGATGATGGGAGTATAGGAAAAGGTCAGTTTCTGCTGCAATTATTGCGGAAAAAATAATAAAAAATCCGATTTCGTTATAATATTTCTCAAAATGGTTACCTAAAATAATACATTTTTTGCAACATTTTTTTACCAAAATTTGGTGGATCTGATCATCACTTTGAAAATATCATCCAAAATGTCTAAAAAATCATTTTGTAAATTGCTATCATATTACAATCATGTTCTTTATTATCTTAGTGACACGTTTGTCACATCTGTAAATTTCTTTGATCAGTAATGTATGTTAATTCGTGTAGCTTGCTATTTGCAATTTAAGTGATACACAATCAATGGACAGCGTCTCAATCTATGTTTACTCATATGATCAAAGGGTCATGAGATGAACAATTAAGTTTGCATAACAGAGTGGCCTCTTCTTGAACAGTTTTACTTAATCAACTTCATAATCCTAAACACGACGTCTAATTTTGATCAAACATTCAAAGAGCACGTTATCTCAAATGGCTATTGTTTATCTAAGATTGAATGGAAAAAGAGCGCAGGAGTAAAAAAATTATCAATAGAGGGCGTGTCAGATGAGCTCAATAATCCCATAAATCCGTTTTGGGGGTTTTGTTCGCCTCTTAAAATAATAGTGCCACTGACGTCAAAAAGGCACTTTGTGTCGCTGTTGTTTAAAAGAGACTATGAGATCAACTACTTGCTTACCTTTCGATGAGACAATAATCTGGGGGTTCCGATGTCTCTAACTCCACCGAGAAATCATCGCCAATGGCACTGAACACCGATTTCGAACCTTGTTTAAAGATAAAACTTTGGACCCAGGGCAGTCCCAAAACAGATAGCACCAACCAAAGTCTCATTGTCCTTTAGCGCTTCAAACTCTATTAATCACCAAACAAACGTTCACAAAACGACTAAATCGAGGTAGGTGGAACTAGGTGGGTAAGTAAGTAAGTGAGTGAGTGAGTAGTTATCACTAATCCCTGGTCAATATTGCTCTGGAGGGCAACGTCTAATCAAATGAAACAACAAAAAGCGATGAATTGAATGATTTGAATTGGGCTTGTTCAGTGAGTGAGGGCTTATCTTTCTTCCTTCCAAAAACTAGGCGACAGTCAGAACTTGGCTACATGGCTTGATGCGCTCGTTGAAATGTTGGGCTTCAAAGGCTTTTGAGAACTTTACCTCAAGATATTAGGTCGCATGTTAGGTGCGCCAATTCAAGTACTCCACGGCCAATTCCAATGGCTCAAGTATACCAAAGTAAAGTATACTAGTCATGCGCGGGTGGACTCTCTGGACATAAGGTGAGTCTAAAAGGCACCGTATGTGCAGAGACTATTCTCGATAATGGCTTTGAATATAATACCTTGGTATACTTGAGTCATTTGAATAAGTGCACCTAACACCCGGGCTTAATTAAACCCCTCGAATTAATCGTCACCCTGCAGCCGAGCTCTCGAGCAGGGCAAGATTTTCTAACCCCTCGATTTCTTGATTCTCATACTTCAAGGTGGGTATTCCAGGAAGGAGCGTATTCCTGTGATGCTACTAGAGAAACATCTTTGGACTATTGATGTGCTTCGAGTTGGATTTTTGGCAGAGTTTTGCCATTTTGGTTTTTAGGGTCAAAAATCTGACCACAACTAAACTTTTCAACAGGCAATAGACCTTATCTACCATAAAAATGGCAGCACTGCCAACTCGAAATCCATTGTTATAACTATCGATGGAACTCGAAATCGAACTAGTTCGAGTGTTGCCAAATTGGTCCCTGTTCAGTTTTTTTTCAAAAAGCTCTATACAACCTGTCCTTTTTAAGAGCCACAAACTTTCGAGTCAAAACTGGCAGCACTCCTGTTTCGAAACACATCTCTACTTTGGACCTGCTCGACCTTTTGCAAACTTGCCAAAGGCCATTTCATGGTCATCATGAAATGATATTCTAGATGTCTGAGTTATAAACTGAGATCATTTAGCAATCATTAAATAGCGTGCAAGCATTAGTCAGACTGATTTGGCAATTGGGGCGGAATGCGTTGAATTTATGAGGAAAATGTCACCCTCACAACTGTTGAGCGGACAGTTAGTGTGACCAAACATGCAAATCAAGATTAGTTTGAATGAATAGGATAGATAATATATTTTGGGAAGTAATGATCTTTGATTTCAACCCAGACTTTGTTTGAATCAACATTTTCTTTTTCTTGAAAGAATGGCGTAAAGAGCTTATGGTAAAAAAGTTCCAACTCAAACATTTTCCGTGTCTACAAATACGTGATAAAAACAAAAACAAACAAGATGACATCATTGTCAGTCAGGCACACAGGTCATAGCCAACTTTAATTCAAACATCAAAATCACAAAGATCAGTCTCATGACTTAACGCCCTAGTCATTTTGGCCCCAGAATCAACAGCTGAATTCGTTCGATTACACTCATCCATTGGATGAGTGTAATCGAACGAATTCAGCTGTGGATTCTGGGGCCAAAATGACTAGGGATGGGTCAAAACTAGGTTTTGACATTTTACACGTTCAGTTTGCTACGTGAAGAACACATTCTTATTTGAATTGATTGTCAAAATGAAGAAAACGAGTTGGGCTAACGAATTTTGATTAAATTTTATGGAGGGTGAGTCTCGACTCCGACGCATCCCTAGCCATTTTGGCGCAGAATCCCCAGCTGAATTCTTTCGATTACACTTATCTATTCTCTAATAGTAATTACCGCACAATGAGTTTCTGCTTAAGATTGTGATAAAGACCTAAAGTACGGCCCTTAACTGCTTTGATCCTAACGGCACGAATTAATTGTTTAGCCTGATCTTGAGTATGCCCTACTCGACTTTTCAAATTGATAACCTTATTCTAGCCGTAGCGTTAACCCATATTTTTTCCCGAACCCAGAACGGGCCCCACGACATTATTACAGTAATTGTAAATATCCAATGAGATAAATCTCGCAATAAACATAATTATTATATTTTTTAAATGATTAACCATTACGTCACATCAATTCATAGCCATTCTCATCAAATGACTACTCAAAATTTTGTTTAAACATGTTAGTCTTAATAACATTCAATTGTGATTATAAAATGCTGAAGATGGGCCCAAATGAGATGATGAGTAGAAAATGAGACAAAACATCAAGAGTCAATTGAGCCAATCGGCGTTAAAATGGAGTCCAATTAATGACGTCCAAAAGACCAAACTAAATTCTGTTTCACGATCAATGCAGTTAGATGATTGATCTCCACAATGAGCGCATTATTCTCAAATGGATCAACTTTATCCTTAAAAATCGATGCTTGAAAACATATTAACAACCCTATTGGGGTTAGGTAGTTTTTACCCATTTTTTGTTTGTCGGTCTGCGTAATCTCCTAATCAATCCAAACTCATTCAATTTTCCCCATTGATGTCATAATTTCAGAATAAATGAAACAAGATCAAGCCTTTAATGTTCTTCGCTCTAGTGCTACCCTTAAAACTGTCAAAGTTTGTTTCTAGAATGACATAAGGAAGGCCTCGAATTATTGTCTTTCGGGAAAATTCGGATGTGTTTTAAGAGAAGAGTTATCAAAATTCCTTTCGTAGGTTATTTGTATTTTAGTCCTCTCAATGAATGATATTTTCACAGAGTTATTTAAAAAATCAGATTCGAATTCCACTATAATTAGCTCTTTTCAAACTAATCATAATACATTCATTTGCAAAGTGGAATTGTGTTGAGTTACAGTTTATGTTTCTATTTAAAGTTAGTCATTTGTCACACACTTTGAATGTGAGGTTTTTGAACTCTGAAAATGTTCCGTCGAATATCCGTTCAAACCAGCGACGCCAAAAGTCCGTTTTTGCTGCCTCTAGTTGCAAAAGTAGCTCCATAGAAAACTCAAAATAGCAATGGAGATTTGTTGGGGCTGAAAATATTAGTAGAAAAATATGTAATTTTGAAGATCCATAAAGCAATGCAGAAAATGACGGTGAAGACAATGTTTGTCTTTAAGCTCATCACCACAAGCATTGATGATTGCTAATTGTTAGATGTTGGCAGAATGTGGCAGTATAAGGAAATAAATTATGCGATTTAACAAAAGGAGTCTTAAAGGACAAAATCATTTCTTAAAAGTGGCAAAATATGGCTCTTTGGCAGCATTTCGTAAACTTAAAACCCTGAAGATTTATTAGAAAATGCTAAAAGAGCAAGGTGGTTAAAATGCAATATTGATAAATAATTTCGAATATTGATGCCCATAAAATATACCCTCTTAACAATGCCCCGCAACAATTTCATAGTTTTTTGATCAAAAAAAACCTGCACTGAAATTCTGGCTAAGCACATTGCAGTTGTCAATGATATTAATATTCCATCATGTTTAATGTAAGTGTTCAATGTTTTTTTTGTTTTTCATTTTAATTAGAAGCCCACACTCAGAACAAGATTGTATGAACACCATTAAAAATACGTGCTTATCGGTTTCTTTTTGGGTGTAAGGGCGAGAGGCTTTAAAAAGTTTAGGAACCTTGCTCCATGGCAGGAAAAGATCGTAATGAAATAGTTTCATGGAAGCTTTAAAAAATGTCACTAGATGGAGACAAAACAGGGGCAAGGTTTCCAAAAATTCAAAGTTAAACTCGTCTTGATCTTGTCAGAATCACAACTTACTTGCTAAAAAATGGTCCTCGTATTTCGAGTCTGTTCGAGGTCAGCTTGCTTTGATACTGTTGTGTTTAAAAATTGCCGAATAATAGCATACGACCCCAAAGTAGGGTAAAAATCTCGCCAGAACACCTGAATTTGTTTTTTTACCGCCAGATGACACTGGTTGTTGCTTTCTTCAGTTTTTCATTGAAATCCAACTTGACATCTTCAAAAAGATTAAAATGTGAGAAGATGATCACTTTGACAGCAAGAGATGGCACTCCAAGCGCTACATTCAGCTTAGGCACATGCAGTTCCATTTTAGTGGCAAAAACACGGATGTTCTTTAAAATCGTTCATGCACAACAGGAAATGGCATGATTGCAAACTGTTATGTCCTCGTAATGCCCTGTGAACAATGCTTGCTCTTGTCTATAGGTCATATGTTTTGGTTGTATTGGTCTTGGAATGCTTGCTAGTTTACTTGAAGGCATGCTCCAAAGTCTACTTGAGAGTAAACTTTTCATTAACTTTATAAACACAGCTCCTTTGGCATACCTTCAAGTAAACTAGCAAGCATTCCAAGACCAATACAACCAAAACATATGACCTACTATTTATGCACCTGCAAAGGAAGGGAGTAATGGCCAAAATCCGGCGGAGGGAGGGTTGATGCGAGTGATGCGATAATGCGAGTGATGTCGGATCTTGACCATTCCTCCCTTCATTTGTGGGTGCATATGGTATTTTGTTGACCAACTTATCCTTTTTGGGACTTCCGTTACAATTTTTCAACCCTGAAAATCAGTTCAACCACGGACATTCGTACTATCCAACTAGCATGCTTTGCTTACTCAATACCGGTATTTGGGTATTTGGAGCAAGCTCCGTTCACCTCAAGTACATCAGTTGGTGTGTTGGCTACTCAGTGCCATGGTATAAAAGCTTACCACCACTTCTTCAGTGGATCATTCCCCGTCAATGAGACGGGGGCTTCAGACGTGCAAGTAATTGTGCGTCTGAGATGTATTTCTAAAGGCATGATTCATTCATAGGGCAATAAAGTGATTGGTAGGGTAATAAAATGATTTGTAGTGTAGTAAAGTAAGTTGTAGGTGAGTAATATCTTGGACCTGACCTCTTTGGGCTGGGAGGAAGTCTCATAAAAGGAGAAGGCGGTCAATAAAGAAAATAAACAGGAGCGGACCTAAAACTGAACCTTGCGGAACACCTGACTTGACATCATACATGCCGCTAAAAGATCTTTCAACTTTAACTATTTGCTTTCTTTTCGCTCATAAAACTATCAATCCAAGTCAGGACTTTACCCTGGACCCCGAACTCTTTGAGTTGATTAAGCAAAAGACCATGATCTACCTTATCAAAGGCCTTGGCAAAGTCAAGATAGATTACATCAACTGACTCGTGGCTTTCGAGCCCTTCAATGATCTGCCCAATATGATCAACCAACTGGGTTACTGCACTAAAATGAGCTCGAAACCCATGCTGCCCTGGGGGAATAATATCATGGGCTTCCAAATAATCTACAAGCTTGGACTTCATAATCTTCTCAAAAACCTTTGCAACGCTGGAGGTCAGAGAAATGGGCCTATAATTACTAGGGAATGACTTATCTCCGCCCGTGTTCCTCGTTATGGGCGCAAAAAGCTCAAACACCCTCATAGTTGCTAGCCCTATGCGGATAATTGAAAAGAGACATATTCTAGGATGTGGATAGAAATCGATAAACTACATAACATTTGACTTTGAACAAAACCGTAAGTTTTACAATCAGGGTTGGTTTATTCCCATCTCGTCGAAAAACATCCCGTCCTGGAATTCCGTTAATTCCGGGATTCTGGGTATAATCTCTTAACCAACCCTGATGTCGCCGTTTTTTACTTAGGGCTTTGTGTCTCAATGACATTGCTGAGTTGTCTAGAACTAATTTTTTCAACCCAAAAGACAACACAAGGGCCAGTTTGGCAAAACTTGGCCGAAAAAAATGTTTGATCACATCAGTACTTGAAATAAAACAATGGGTTGCATTGTTGGCAAATTTGACTGAAATATTCTTTAAAAGATGGTCTCTTACAGAATGCATGTACGGTGCAAGGTGGTCGAGAAGCTTGGATCTACTTTTGCTTCATACAAATTACCGATATGAGGTTTGAAAACCAGATTATTAGTTGTGTTCGTGGTTTCCAACTGAAATAAGGAAGATTATTTTTAATGAGTAATAGTTTACTTTCACTAGGCAAAAGTCCCCGGCTTGAACACCTTGATTAATTTCCGATAACGAAGGAAGGCGTACTTTTCGTGTCTGAATGTAAGGATTGATCTGACGGCTAGCGTCAATAACCAATCGAGGGGGCTTATTTTCACGATGAACGAGATGTAACGGCAAAATGCACCATGGCTTCACTTTGACCCTTGTTATGGCCCCACTCCTTTCCAGTCTTGGAATTTCATGCCTTAAAAACATCCGAGCCTCTGTCCCTCGGGCAGAAAGATTGTCTTGCAAGTCAGATGTAGGGGGCCAAGAATGGAATGGTGGCACGTAGCCTTGTGAAATCAGCGCAAGAATTTCATTATCTGGTTTCAAGGTATCCCTCCAAAATGCCACAAATTCTGGGCGGTGTATCCTAGCCGGCACCTCGTCAAGGTCACCATCCTTCTCCAGTGAATAGGCGAATAATTCATCATCTAAATAAATTCAAGAGAGGGAAATAAACTATCCACACTCAACCAGGACTGGTAGAATAGTCTCAAAGTCTTATTTATTGTGGCATCTTATAGTGTTAAAATTCTAGCTTTAAGTTGCACAAACCAACTCAAAAAAGCTACTTTTTGCGCGTACAATTCTTTGAAAGGTGACCCATGGATCCGCACGAATAACATTTCTGGGTAACTGGCGGAGTTGTGATTTTGGGCTGAAATGAAGGCTTCACACTCTGCGCCCCAAAACGACTCCGAAATCCCCGTCCCATTCTGATATTCCGAGCGGAATCATCATGACGCATCACTGACCCGGGAGTGGGTCTTGTTCCCATAAGTGCACGTTCGACTTTGGCTTTTTTCAGTTCCTTGGCCAACAGTTCGGATCGAGCAGCATAGCGAGGATCTTTTGGGGCTTTTCCTTCCATAGCCTCTACCATTTCTGGCCCATGATTTTCAAGCAGATCCGCCATTGCCAATTCATGCCGCGTGGCGTCCACGGCAATTTGAAGAGCACGTTTGTGATGCTTCAGGATCAAATTGGCTTCCAAAACCAACGCTACCGACCTTTCACTAGGTTGTTCGGAAAGCTTATCCCACACATCGAGAAAAGCGTTCAGAAGTCTTCGGGATTCCCGCAATTGATATCCAAGGAGCAAGTGAGAACGGGCCCAGCGGCTTGAGGGAGTCTTTTGTTTGTAAAGTCTCTCAATTTCTTCGGCCTCACGACGCGCCTCATGTCTTAAATCTGCAATGTCCAAGTACATGTCGGGCAATGTAAGATACGCATTTAACAGTTAATCCTGGAACTTTAGCGGGTTCCCAAAATGAACGTCCTTTACTAATATTTTCGGATTCAGCCAACACCGCGGACACCTCCCTTAATTCTCGGCGGGTTCTGCTAATGCAACAGCGGCGTCCTTCGAAATATGGCGGGTTCTGCTAATATCGCGGAAGTCCTATAGCAGAAACGGCCCTCCAAATTCTGCGGGTTCCGCTATCAAAGCGGAAACGGCATCACCTCTCTTGGCGAGTCCCGCTAATGTAGCAGAAACGGCCCTCCAAATTCTGCGGGTTCCGCTATCAAAGCGGAAACGGCATCACCTCTCTCGGCGAGTCCCGCTAATGTAGCAGAAACGGCCCTCCAAATTCTGCGGGTTCCGCTATCAAAGCGGAAACGGCATCACATCTCTCGGCGGGTTCCGCTAACGTAGCAGAAACGGCCCTTGCTTAAAAATGCCACGCAAATTCATCTTAAAAATGGATTGGGAACCATATTTCCCCCGGAAATTCTCCCCCGGACTAAAACGCGGAGTTTCATCACGCTCATTCAAGAAACAACATAACGGCGTTTTTTTTAGCTTATCTGTTACCTGGCTTGAACAACTTACATAGATTTTGCTCATCCACGCCTTACCCTGAACTTAATTAAGACATGGCAATCTTTATTGCTTATTAGAAATCGATTTTTTAAGGGTTGTCACCAGGGCTGATTCTCGAGAATTTCTCGAAAAAATCGAGGATCGAAAATTCTCGAGAATTTTTGAGAATTTTTTATTAGATTACTCTAGGTTATACTTTGGAATTGATGGCAAAACTGTTTCATTCAAAACAAAAGTTTCAAGTAAAAGAGCAATAGGAGCCATGAGCAATGTTTGAAACTTTATAAACATCTTTATGGTACATTCGAACAAGAAAATAACTCGTGAACCAGCCCAAACAAAATCTTCTCTGTCCAGATTCGAGGCAAGATTCTGTGTCTGATTTTTTTTCGAGATTCTAATGGCTGTGGTGGTGTGTACAAGAAACCCCTGTTTTGAAAATTACAGCTGACCAAAAATGCGAAAATGTCCGAAGTTTTAACAATGTCAGTAGAACGTTTCAGAAATGTCAGAAATGAAATTTCATATATTATTGTCCGTGAGGTCCAATCATTGTTTTTCACACTCATGTTCATATTGATTTTGGTATAAACTTATAAAAAAAACAATTTCAAGTTCTTTGGAAGCTTTGAATGTACATTTTTTTCGCTATTTTCACTTTTTCTTAAATTCTCGAGAATTCTCGAGAATTTTTCTCGAATTCTCGAGAAATTCTCATTCTCGAGAATTGAAATGTTCGAGAAAATTGTCAGCCCTAGTTGTCACCTTGGCATAAATTCATGTTCTAGAATTGATGGTTTCATCTTCGAATTTCTTTTATTGTACGATCGTGTCATTGATTTCAGGACAATCTAAGTATGGGTAGAAGTTGTTCAAGTAGTTTTAAGTAGTGAATTTGCGTGTGGGTTTAGGTCCATATGCCATAAGATAGACTTGCACTTTATAATTATAATTGATGTTGATGCAAACAAGTTGAAAATCTAGATTTTAGACCTAAGGAGGCATTACAAGTTTAGTGTTTTGCTTGAAAAATGCATTTTGTCATTCAAATATTCCAAAAGTGTATCCCAAACCGTTGTCTGAAAATCATTTTATTTAAACTTAAGAATAATATGAGCTAGCATAAATACTGTAATGAATAAGGAAGTCCGAGTGGCCGCGCGTACTAATGCGTTGTTATAAGAGCCGAGGGTAAAAAAAGTGCTTCCCCAGACGGCGTAGGTTCGAATCCTGTTGGGGATCGAATTGAAGCTGTCGGGAGAAATCCTTGTTTACAAGGAATCGCATTCCTTGTAGCGGTAGTAGAAAATCCGCAACAAACAAACCAAAACAAAGTGTATAATTCATCATATACGTATAATGTATTTGTGGTCAAGGATGCCTAAATATCCAATTTTTGACTATATTCCAACGTGGTCCCAAGTTTGACACACAAGGACTTTTAATTTGGCATAACCTTCTTTGCTTCTCTTCAGAACTTCATGATTTGAATTGTAATAGAATTTCATGAAAGACTAGTCTAACCTGGATATAAGAACATTCAACAGGAAAATATATCTTGCCATCAAGTAAGATACATAGTGAAAGACTAGTTAGTTTTACTTTATTTGTTCATAATGCAATAGTATATTAGAAAGATGTGTTTTAGAGACCAAATTAAAGATATGAGAACTGTTTCAAAATGTTGAAGTTGATTGTGATTCATATTTTCTCATTTCTATCGATCTATTGTCAGTTTATTTCTAGTTTAGCTTATTTTTTTGTAAGTTTCAATGACAGTCAAATTTGTCTTAATATTTTCATGTGTTTTCTAGTCTTATTTTTTGTTTATGAGTTAGTTCAATGATCAGTATAAGTTCGAATGACGCAAATAAACCTTATTCATTGAAAAGGTGTGTTCTAGGCTGAGTAAGAGTTAAGATAGTAGAATGTTCTAAGGGTGTTTTATCTGTTCATTGAAACAATGAAGAACCAGAGGCATTACAAGTTTAGTGTTTTGCTTGAGTAATGCATTTTGTTATTCAAATATTCCAGAAGTGTATCCCGAACCGTTGTAAGTTGATGTATAATCATCAATTCTTTAAAAATTGAGACTTTCTACTTTCAAAAGCACGTTCTCTCCTTTTGTGCTTCGCCACTTGATCTTGGTTAGAGACGCTCTAGTGAGAGACGGGCGAGGTTGGGACCGGCGTCAATGACGTCATTCAATTCGCATCATGTGATTGGCTGATCCCCTTTTAGGCGCCGTTTTCAACATTTCCAAACAGACCGAACCCTGAACAAGCCCTCGCTCAATCCAGTGCCTCCACATCTTACTTTGAAGCAGAACGTTTGCGTCTTTCTAGAGCCCAACCTAATGTGCCGTAAATACTATTTATGCACCTGCAAAGGAAGGGAGTAATGGCCAAAATCCGGTGGAGGGAGTTTCATTTTATTGGCGACCCGAGGGCGTCAGCCCGAGGGGCGTCAATTAAAATGAAACGAGTGATGTCGGATCTTGACCATTCCTCCCTTCATTTGTGGGTGCATATGGTATTTTGTTGACCAACTTATCCTTTTTGGGACTTCCGTTACAATTTTTCAACCTTGAAAATCAGTTCAACCACGGACATTCGTATTATCCAACTAGCATGCTTTGCTTACTCAATCCCGATATTAGGAGCAAGCTCCGTTCACCTCAAGTACATCATTTGGTGTGTTGGCTACTCAGTGCCATGGTATAAAAGCCTACCACGACTTCATCAGTGGATCATTCCCCGTCAATGAGACGGGGGCTTCAGACGTGCAAGTAATTGTGCGTCTGAGATGTATTAGTAAAGACATGATTCATTCATAGAGCAAAAAAGTGATTGGTAGGGTAATAAAATGATTTGTAGGGTAGTAAAGTAAGTTGCAGGGGAATAATATTTTGGACCTGACCTCCTCGGGCTTGGAGGAAGTCTCATAAAAGGAGAAGGCGGTCAATAAAAGGGGTTGATGCTTCCAACTGGTATTTTTCTGTTCCAAAACCATTTTGAAAGTTTGCAATTTAAGACTCTGAACATTGGGCAAGGTCTCTTGAAAAGGTTTCAGTGAAAATTCTATTTGACAATTTTTTACGTCCAAAGCATGGAGTGTCTGTTTATTTGGAAATGTTTTTAGTTCAAAAAATCGTTTACATTTCTCCATGGCGCTTGAGTCAAAACCTCGCCCGTCTCTCACTAGAGCGTCTCTAATCTTGGTCACCCCTGATTTGCCGTGCGCCGTCCAAGAAATTCTAGATGTCCGTGCGTCATTTTATTTCATAGTTGCTGAATGTTTTCGTCTTTTGAATTTGAGCACACATGTTCGATCTGTTCAAATTAGGCTTCATTTTATCAAGTGGAATCTCCAATCCAATTGAACTAAATAACGGTGTTCCTATTGTGATTGTTCTTAGTCTATGTCTTTGAACACACTATAACACAAAATATATTTCTAATTTTGACGATACGAAATTGGATAAAGAACTAGTTGCATCGAAACATTTCACAGATTATTCCATCGAAAAGACAAACTCAGCCTTAAACCAACGTTTATCAGCTTCCTTTTCTTTTTAAAAGTTTATCAAAACCTCCTATTTTATCAACAAATTGACCACGGATCAGGGAGTTAAAAGGCCAAATCTTACAAAATATCCGATTTATTACGCCTGGAATGTTTTTGTAGAAGTCCGTCCAAATCAATATAATGTAGAGTCTCAGATAAGAGTAATTCATTCGTTAATTAGTCACACAATCAGTCCATGACTATTGAACTTTTTTTCAGGTCAAACTGCTTTGACAAACATATTTTATCTTCTCTGGCAGCAAGTTCATTCGATTTACTCATGTTTTTCCATTGCCCCCAAAAAATCGCTTATTCGTTCATGAAGCCTCATTTAGAAAGCATTAAAGAGTGCACATCATCCATGCACCTCAAACACGGGCAATGTTCGTACTTACTTTTTTCCGTTCGTTCTTTTTTCTTCCATCGAGTGTACGTATGTACATATATACAGAACCCAAGCAATTTTCATGAGAAGCGCGTCAAGTAAATGCCCATGTACAGTTCCTACCTACACGCCAAACTCAATGAAGATCATGCTCGACATTACTTTGGAGAAAAACGGGAGAACTTATCCAGGGATGACCAAAATGCTTGGAGGGACACTCATGCGTTTTCCAAATTTTAGTGGAGATTTTTGCCCTAAGAAAGTTCTTGGCAAAGATAATGGTGAAAAAAATGCTACACACAAAATGACAGAAAAACGATGTACAGTTTAAAGAAACACAGCTTTTGCAAATTTAACAAAGGCTATTCAAAATCGATTGATTTCTTGAAAAGCCTTGGATCAAGACAAATTCAGTTGTTCATAAATTCTCTAGATCAGGGGTTGGCAATCACTTATGGGTCCAGGCCCACCAAATTTGATTATATTTTGTCAGAGGCCCACCAAATAGACGTTGTTAGGTTCAGGGGCAGACAATTTAACGATCTTTGAGCTTTGGGCCCATGAGTACAATACTACGGATGTCTCGCGGGCCCACTGGAATTTTGGATTTTCTCCTTGGGCCCACCAAGGACCACCTTTGGCCTCACATGTGGGCCGCGGCCCACTGGTTGTCTACCCCTGCTCTAGACTCACATTTACCTGAAGTTTGTTTGAGAGACTGTACTCACAATGTGACTGGGTCACAAAAACTTATGTTGTTGAAATGGCCGTTTTGGGGCAAATTTTTTAAATGCAATTTATTCATTTTGAAAAAAAAATCGAGGTTTTTGAAAACCATCTTCATTAAATTTTGATTTTTTTTGAAAAGAACTGACTGAAATTAAAAGAACTCAAAACTTAAATGCTTGTATTTAGCTCACCTTAAGCAATCTTCAAGCTATTTTGAAATGACCAAAACTACAAGTCAAAATGATCCCTTTGAAAGAAAAGGAATTTTTTGTTTGTTTTTTGTGCAATTCGACCCTCCCATGAGCAAGGTAATTGGCAACACCATGCGGCTTGTCCCCATTTACGATGGAACCAACATTTTGCTGAACGACGAGGTTTATGTTCCTGAGCTTGGTTGACTTTCAGAGCCTCAATCTTGACATTACACGTTTGATCTAGCTTTTGAGAAACAGAAGCAAGGGCGATGGCATTTCAACATTTTGTGCCACTTTGGCTTTGGCCTCTTCTTGAAGAGCAGCAACCAACTCTAGAGTGTATCTTTCATCAGAAGTAATTCCCCACATCACCTACAACAATCTTGTCTGATAAGAAGGCTAAAGTTTCCTCAGATTCGTTCAAAACTTTGCTAAGTTGCCAATAGAGCTTGGTAAGGAGTTTCATGAGAAAAATGTGCCTGAATAACAAGGTCTTGTGCTATTTAGCAGGAGCTAATTTAGGATTTTAAAGAAAACTAACATTTGCTTCACCTAGATGGCTCTTACATGATTCAGCATGCCTTTAACACATCCTACTAGGGTGCCCTCTCTTGTTCTCAAAATGAACAACTCTGCCGTCAGAGCAAGCCCTCTGAAGGAAGCAAAGTTGAGCTTCAATCAAAGAGAAAAATGACAATCAGCGCCATCTTGAGATTGAAACATTTGTGGGTGCTTCTGGTATATATTTAGCCTCAATATGTGATTACTCAGTTGTGACTTTTTATTTTTTGAACACATTAATATCGTAGCTGAGCTCAAAAAGACTCGAAATATGAAGAGAAATCTATTTTAAGATGGAAGCTGCAATTTTGGTAACAAATCAAAGTTGAGGATAGATCTGAAATCAAGGGACTTTGCCCCTGTTTTGGCTCCGTCTAGTGGCAATTTATGTAATCTTCAATTAAAATTCTTCATATAATGCAAATGTTCGAGAGTTCCAAATCCAGCTTTTCCTCAAAAATCAGCATTTGCACATTCTCCATGGGACTTCTTTGATGATTTGCGACTGAGAGCAACGTTCAAGTTTGAATATTCTATTATTCCTTATTCTGGCCCCGTTACCTCTTGATGAACTTATATGATTTGTGGGTCAGTTAACACGGAGAGTTAATAAGCAAATTTAGTTTCCTCACTTTTGATGCCACTTTTCACAAATAGAGCTTCTGCCACATTTATTTTGAAATATAATTTCAATTACAATTAGGTCACAAGACTGTTTCAAGCCAAAATCAATCCCTACTGAATCTGGAAACAGACATGCACATGGAAAAATAAAGTTTGACGCCAAAATTGAGGATTTTTGGGTTAAAAACTCAAAAAACTAATTTTCGCACCTTTCCAATTTGTGATTGCTCATGGGTAGCTCCAGGGTCCTAGAGTCGTCCCAAATCAGTGCATGACGATCGAAGGAATGTTTCGTTTACTTGGATCGTCAACGAGAAAGTTCACATCACAACTGGATTCCGTTGAAAGTGGGCGATATTCAACAACACCTAAAACTAAATATGGATTACTTTGACAGGGTAAGTCCACAGAAACATAAACAAACAACACAAGGTCGAAGAATGCAGGGATAACTTTAAAAGTAAAATTGTTAAAAATTACTGACATTGCCAAGAGAAAAAAAGAAGCTTTTAAGCCTCCCAAACCTGCATAATGTCGTGTCCCTGAGGACATTTGTCGTTTAGTGAAAAGCCTGGAGCGCCCAATCAAAATGACCGATTTGCACAACTGGAACCTGATTTATGACATTCCAACTGCAACCTGAAACTTTCTTTTCGAAAAAGAGTGTTTGATACCGTCACGATACATAAACGTTTTTCCATCTTTGGCACACATTAAGCACAATCCTTGACGGGCAAAATTAAATGTGGTATGTAAAGAGTAGAAAAGATTTGCCTTTATTAGAGGGAAATTAAAGAGGTGTAACTTGAGGGATTGCCAACTTATCAAAGTTTAACTGAAAGGAATGGAAAATACATTTCATGTTTACTTAGAAACTGACGAAGGGAATCGATTTATAATCACGGCAATAATGCAAACAAAGGGCTATTTGCCAGCGGCCACAAATCAAGAAAAAGATAATTTGCTGTCGCTTTGTAGCTTTGCTTCTTCAACGATTAAACAACGACGTCAGGGTTTCTTGCCGTTTTGACAGAGATTTTGCCTCAAAGTTTACAATCTGACCTGAAATGAGTTGATCATTAATATTTTTGTTATCATTTGTAAAATGTGAAGGCATCGTAAGATGCCGTCAAATTATTCTAGAATGATGACTTCAAAAACGTAGATCATGACAAACGCTTCATCTAAATTAGCGACGTAGGTGTAATTCGGACTTAAAAGTGACGAAAAGTAGGTTCTCTTTTCCCTATCTTTTGGCCCTAAAGTACAACAGGAAAGCTTCTCTTGAGTGAATGCAAGAATAAAAATCAAGTCTTTAGTATTCATTTGAACTTCCCAAATTAGATAGAAGTTTGGTTGCCGTGGTAATTAAGAAGTAAAGTAGAAGCATATCTAGAAGCATAGACGAAGCATATGAGACAGAGTAGAAATAAACATGCTCAATTAAGTTTTGCTATATTACCTGCGTTTTTCAATCACAAAAAACGCAGCTTATGAATGGGTTATTTCCGCTCCATCCCACATGCTTCTTATATGCTCCCAGATATGCTTTCTGACCTTTAAATCCCAGAAATTCAAATGAATACAAAAAGCTCCATAATTATATAGGCTCTAATAAGGAGGCTTTGCTTGTAGACAAAGATCAATGTCGAAGAAAGAGGCGTCGCCTTTGCTTCACTTATAAGCCAGAATAACATCTAATGGTTCTTACTCCAAGATCCTGAAGAACTTCTTATTCTATTTCCATCTGCAAAGTCGATAAAAAAAGTATTAAAAAATACCTTCCAAGTTAGGTGACGCAAAGGTTTAGCTAAAATAAATCAGGAACAAAAGAAAGGGTTTGGTTCTTGCTACTTTTTTTATTTATCTCTTACTTTTCCCTTTTTACTGAGCATGAATTTGTTTTTTTTTTCGACTCATTTACAAACTAGATTTTACAAAAAGGATCGAAGTTTTTTCTCCACAAAACTAGATCAAAACCAAAAATTATAGAAAGAAAAAAGGAGCCCCTTACACACACTAGTTGTGAGCTAATTTGCTTCCTTTTTTTAGCGTACATTTTTGCAACTTCAGCTTTCTTTAGCCTCTATTTATGCGCAATAAAAGCGAAACAACCTTCTTTCCTAAAATCTACACCCGCAATCAAACTTCTTTTAGACATAATTATTACCCCAAGGCATTTTGGTGCACTTTGATGAAAAATTCCACAGCCTTAGCCATTCTTATCTCTGAGCATTCACATTTACGTTCCACAGTGAAGTATTTTGTGCAAGTGACATCAAAATTAATGCAGAAACTGTTTGCCTTTAGCGTGCCAAATTTTGGTCTTTCATTCTGTTAATACTTTTTAAACTGTTTCTGAAATTGACTTAAAAATTGCCAATTCATCAATGGCGCGATCAAAACAACTTTTTAGTGATAGTTTCTATGAGACAAATTTGGCTTAACGGATTTGCGTGTTATTCTCTTCATGAAAATATAAACACGTCTTGTGAATTGCTTTTCAGAACCGTTTCAGCGACTACATTGACTACCGAATGCACCGACGTCATCGTGGAGCTCTGGTTCGAGATATTTTGAACCAAGTCGAGTTCAATCGAGGTCCTTTGGGTCTTGGCAGACAGCCCATTCCGTCAGTGGGGCCCATTTATGGATCAATGGAGAGGTAATCGAGAGTGACTCCTTTGAGTTTTCCGGGAACAGGATGGCTTCAAATGACTTCATCGGCATTTCGAAGCGCTTAATCTCTTTTTTTCGCTCCTTTGACAAGCTGCAAGGAAGAAGGAATCTTGCCGTGATCATTGAGCTATGGACAGAGATGGAACACCTCCCACTTTCGCGCCTTCGTCCCAACATTTTTAGGGTTGCCAAAGCAATTCAGACGGGACAAAGTTACGTCACATGGCTCATGCATGGTCACCTTATAAATATAAGGTTGCTTAAACAAACAATCAGCGGGTGGCTGTTTTTGGGCGGGGGATTTAAAGTTCACTAACGTTTTCCCGGAAAAAGATCCTCCTCGGCTAAAATGTTAAAGAGGAGGAGGAAGGAGAAGAAGCAGAAGAAACCAAGTCATGTTCCAGATGAGGGCAAAAACTAAGACGAGGGGAGAAAGTCTTTGACATTTCAAGGGAATGCATTTGGATGATGGAACTCGAACCGAGGCAATTTCACGCGCCTGCTAGATCTAGTTCAGATTGTTTTCTCGCTCGACAAGTCCGGCCGAGTTACTGTAAAAGGGATCAAGTGAGTCTCCAAAAGGTCAAAATGATCTCTCAACAATCACTAATGAATTTTGAATGTAGGACAGCCGTTCTCAGCCGCTTCATAGATCCTCATTATTTATTATCCAGAGAGAGTGCTTTGTGTCCGAGTCCAGTCTATTCATGAAAGAAAGCGATAATTGGCTTCCAAACTCGCCCAAATACACATGAAGGATGGGTAGGCTGAGCATCCTGAAGAGCCAACAGAGACAGGCATGTTTTTTTCGGAGATAACGTCAAGGCGGATTTTGATTTAGGGGCATACAACTGGAAGCAGAACTTTCCTTGTTTACATCTGATGCATGATTGCACTTTTAGGAGCATCAACTCACGGAGTGTCGTGGATCTATCGAACTGGGGGACATGAAACAAGGTTTTGGATTGGAAGATAATGTAAAAATTGGGTCTCAAATTACGTTTCCAGATTGAATGACATCGGAACGGGCTACGCCAACTTGAATGACGTCACATACCGGGCCCTTCCCGATTTGGGAGAGCCCGCCTACCGTGCCATGCCCCCGTATCCACTGACTTCGCAACGCTACCCGTTTTGCTCCACTATGGACAAATTGGCCTCGGATATCCAACAAAGTCGGGAAAGGTACTCTCCAGAGCCAACTCGGTTCTCCACTCCACCACCAGAGGTAGCTCGGGTCCATGGTACCACATTGTTGACTGGCTTTCAGGACGACCATCGTTTGCCTGATTATTACCTCTTGGGGCGGTCTCGAGACCACCGCCCAAGCTATACCAAACCTTTGGATGAGATTGTCACCCCATCTTTTTACACTCGTCCTCAGCAGCCTTTTGGTGCTAGGCTGCACTCCCCGGAGGTTGAGATGGGTCCAGAGTTGATAGCCCAAAAGCGAAATGAGGACTTCCCATTCAAGCGGTATCGGACTAGCTTCACTCCCTACGCTCCTTACCGGAACATTCATCCCCCGGTGTCAAAACGGGTGCGGTTCATCATCCCACTGAAAAGCTAATCTCAGTCACAACCACCCTTCATTGCCACTAACTGCTTGCTTTGTTTGCATGGCTTTTCATTCCCAATTTCATGATAAAGGTGAGAATATTGCTTCCTCTAATTCTCAACTAAGTGCGTTTGTGACGTCCAGGTATTCATTTTCATTTGCATGAGCTTTCGTTATCCCGTCGTTTTCTCGACTCCAAATGTTCCAATAAAGTTGACAAAGTCTGAAAACATTTTTTCACACCTCTTTCTTTAAAGTTGAATCCAGAGTGGATGACGTACAAGCCTTACGAGTACCGTTGGCATCAGTTCCGATATGTGTATGAACCCGAACCATTTAGTACCATTAAAGACATGGAAATGTTCCGCATAACCCGACCTAAAGAGTACGACCTACTTTTTAAGAAGTTGGACAGCCGCAAATGGGACAAAACTCCAGCGTTTGATGCCTTGCGCAAGGATCGCGAGGAGATGCTGAAACGCAAAAAGGAGCGCCAAGCCCAAAAGGTCCATATTGATGACGAGCCTTATATTCGACCAAAAAGAGATTTGACTTCGATTCCATCAGCTCCTCAGGCAGCTAAGCCTCCTTCCGCAAGGTACGAGTCGTCCAAATCAACAATGGATTCAAAGCAAGCACCCAAACGTCCAGCCACACCCCCTCCCAGCCCAGAACCTAAGCCAGAGGCGCTGAAGAGTCCTACTGCCGTACAAGAAGTTCCCAAGCCTGATAAACAAGAGGTACAACCCATTTCTGAACCACGAAAAGAAAAGGGCGCTCCCGAGGAGCCTAGAGAGGAGCCCATTTCTGAACCACAAGAAGAAATGCCCGTGCCCGAGGAGCCTAAAGAAAAGAAGAAGAGGAGGAAGTTGATTATGTCCACTGGCAAGGAAACAGCGGATCCTATCTCTAACCAAAAACCGAAAGCATCTGACCATGAGGTCATCAGTGAAGAGGCATCAAATGGTCAAGGAGAGGAACCCAAGCCTGTCGCTACAATTGATCCTGAAGACCAAACACAAACGCCACAAGAATCTGAACCCCTATCTTCATTGCCCATAGAATCAGAGCCCACAATTGAGACATCTACTGAACCCCAATCCCCAATGAAGTCAACACAGGAAGCAGAATCACCAGAAGTTGTGGCAGAATCATCCACGCCCAATACAATGCCAAACCCATCTGAATCAATTGCAGAACCATCTGAGCCCAACATGATTCCAGAACCTAATTCACAGGGCCCTATTGTTGAGCCTGAGCCGGAAACCAAAGATTTGCCTTCTGTAGATGCCAATTTGAACGAAACCAAACCAGAGACAGAAGCTGAGCCTGAAATGGCGCCAGAAGACCCTGAACCTAATGCTGTGGAACAAATAAACAATACACAAGAGAGTACAGACAATCCAGGTCAAGAGCAAAGCACCGACACACTTGAGACAGAAAATATCCCTCTAAAAGAAGACAAACCCAAAGGTGAAGAGGAGCTGTCTGAAACAAGTCAACCAGAGGACAAACCGAACCATGACCCTCAAATTCCATCTGAGAATGCGACCCCTGCGGAGGAATCATCCCCAACAAAATCCGATATCGTAGATCAACCCACAGAGGCAACCCATGCTCCAGAAACCCCAAGCCCGGAATCAGCCATTCCAGTGAATGCAGAAGGCAATTCATTGCCAATGGCGGATAAGGTTGAGGAAAGCAATGATGCCAGTGCCAGTACCGAGACCACAGAGAGTGCTCCAAGTCTTGAAACAATGCCTATTGCCAACGAAAACACTGCCAAACCGGACGAAATCCTGATTCAAGATGAATCATCCGCGTTGGTGGCGCCAGCTGACACAAACGTGGAGGTCAAGTCCACCAATCAAATTTTGATTGACGAGCGCGATTTGGGCGAGAACGAGAGTATTCGAACCGAGTACGAGATCGAAGCAATTGAGATCTCGCCCTGAGTAAGCTTTTGCTCATCATTTTTTTTTTTTTTGGAATAAATGCATCTTTCATTTGGGCATTAAACATTATTTGGAACTACTCATAAATGGTTCAAATAGTTACTGTTGTCGGGAAAAGGTAACTGGATCGATGCACGAATGAGCTCATCTAAACCTTGCCCGCCCTGGTTGTGAACACGTTGTAGATGAAGTTGGAGCCCAAGATTGCCTTTCAGGGTTTTGGAGCACAGAGCACACTCAAGTAAAGGAGTCAAATGAACTTTCAAGATATGGGCTTTCAAGGTTGATCTTAGATAAGGTGCAAATCCGCAAAGACCACAACCTTGCCCGATGGGGTAGTTGTCATGATATTTGATTAGATCTTCAATTGCATATCTCTCCGGGTCAAGAACTGTTGGATGTTGATCACTTGAAACTGATGTCTCCGGTTCATTTGGGTCAAGTGATGTTGACATTGGCACCCTTTGGACAGTACGTCGAGAGGTGCTTTCTTTTCCCTCCTTTTAAAACACTTTCTTACAAAGTAACCCTGAGAGAAAGCCAAAGGTTTTGAGAGAATTACGGTAGTTCCAAATCTCATCCACGCAACCTCGCGTTTCTTCTGATTCCAGCGCTTTTCCATCTGTAAACTTTGATACAAAAATACAAAAAATAACGTTTTTAGAACCAGTTCGATTTTCAGTTTCTTTTTTTTTTTAAATACTGCAAGCATTAGTGACCAATTCAAAAATGTGAACTCGTCCATTTGTATACACAGAAAAATGTCAAAACGGGGAAAAGTCAGAACCTTGGTGCTCTGGTGAAATTAGAGATTCAAAACTAATGCACTACAAACTTCATCCCCTCCTTGCAAATCGGCTTCATGTTGGCTTTGGCTATTATTCAAGCCAAGTTATCCAAATGTCCGATTGGGTGAATCTCAAATGATGAGTCATGTCCTCGACATGAAAGCTCATTTGGTATTCCCTCCACATTTCGTCACCGGAAAGTTATGGGCAAACTTAATACAACTTGACTGGCTCTCAAGCCCACATACTACTATAACTCATATTGGACGTGAAAACAACCCTCAACAACAGTAATCACCAGGGACGCCAACCAACCAAGTCTCTAACCATTCATTCCAGGACAGAATGGGGAAAAAGAGTGTGAATATTTCGGATTCAATCCACGCTCACTCTTTTCGTCTGTATCCGATGATCGTCACAGATCTGGCCACCATTTTGATGCCATCATCTCACTTGGGTTCGAGCCCAATCCCAATTTTTTTGTCTGCCACTACGCTTTATTGAAGCATCCTCCTCCTTTTATGTGCTATTCTCATCTCAGTTTTTCCCCGAGACCATCACCGATTATTCCCCAAAGGATAGATTTCACTTATTGGGCGGTGCTCCTTGATTTTGGGAAAAGACTCAGACTTTTGGACATTCAAGGAATTTCAAGGTCAAATCCTTGGGAATTGTAGGGTCCAACTAATGCTTTTTCACTCAAGGTTTCTAACTTTTCACTTGGATGATCTGAATCGAACCCCTCTATTGATGGTATTGCCTCATGGTTGATTCCTGTTCTCCCTCTGAAAAGCCCTCACTTACCCAAGAGAGCGCCACAACCCAGGGCTCTCCCATTGATTCCAATTCCTTCCATGCATCCACAATCTTACGCGAGGAGGGCTCGCTGGCCGCACTCATGGAGCTCGGTTCAATCCCCGTACCCGATGTGTGTCGCCCATTGTAAGTCCAAAAGGAACGGCGACCGTCCATCGCTCCCCAAAATCCATCCACCGGGTGCACCACCAAAAAGGAGCACAGGGGAGGGAGAGAGAAAGAGAGAGGGTGCTTGGATGAGTTTGTTGAAGAGGGGGTTCTGTGGATGTGCTTTGGAAAAGCCGGCAGCCCTTTTCGGGAGTCAGTCAGTTCTCATTGAAGGAGGGGTGAATGTGGATTTCAGGAGTCCCTTTTGGTGTCCTGTGGGCTTCAGATCAGCGCGTCATTGTTTTGGTGCTCCTTTGGGTGCCAAACCAAATAACTGGAGATTGAAACGGACTGAGAAGGATTGAAGTGAAATGCCTCCAAGAGTGAAGTGAGAAGTGAGCTCATTGGGATCTCAATTTGGGTAAGTTATTCTTAGACTTGATGGCTTGAGTCGATTAAAAAGGCGGGAAGAACGGACAAAAAAGTATATGCTCCAGGAATGTTGTAAACTATATTTGGTGGGTTTTAATCGAGATTGGGTTAAAATCATAGTTTGTGTGAATTTATTCAAAAAAGTTGGAAATGAAGAGAGTCTCAGATGGGCTTCAAAATATAATGCGTCAACAAAAGTACAAATGCTTTGTGTGCGTCAAAGAGCCCCAAATAAGAACCAACCAGCGTACTCGCAAATACCATTCAAAAAATGATTATTTTGCTAGGGTTTTCCACTGTTTTCACAAACCACCTTGGCTTGTTCAAAGACCACTGCACTGATTTAAAAATCCAAATCCGTTCATTGCAATAAATTGAAAACTTGAAGTGTTGTCAACAATCATGATTGTGCATTTCAATGAACCAAGGGAGTTCCATGCTGACTTTTTGACTAATAACTGCTGCTCCTTTGGGGTTTTAAACCATTGATTAAGTCCATGCAACTATTGCTTTGTTAATTAAGGCAACAGCCTTAGCTTGACTCATGAACTAAAGAACTTCTTTTGCGTGTTTTCTTCTTGGTAAGACATGATATGGAATTTGAACAATACTACTCTCTCTATCTCTAATAATGGTATGGGTAGACAAATCAAAAGAGATCTACATCCAGTCGTAAATACAAGAGGTCAAGCTTGCTCTTACGCACACAAAGCTCAAAAGCTAATGGAAAGAGTATTGAAGTATTGAAGCTGTCTGTCCACCTGTTTTGAAGCTAATCCCTGGAATGTGGTCAAAGTCACAGGTCTTTTAAGGGAAAAGAAAAGTGGTTTATTGACTTGAGGATTAAGGCATGAAAAGATTTCTTTCTCTCCCTGATTCTCAATCACGTTCGCTTGTTTTGGTCAACGAAGACTTCCTTCGTTCCTTCAATGGAAATGGTTTATGACCCAAATCATTGAGGATTTTGTACTCGTAGAAACTAATGTAGGCACATATTTTGAGTTATCTTTTTACAGCACATAGACTGGTGGGCCAAGGAAACTGGGGTGAAGAAAATTGCAAGTGTGGGTGGGCCTTTCAGACATCAGGACATCCATAATATTGCCCAAGACCTAATTCGTGACATGTGTTTGCCATTCCAAATTTCCAAAATTCCAAAGCTCCACTCTTTATCCAGAGTCCCCCTTTTAGTGCACATCAAATAAATTATTCCAAGATTGAGCGAAGACGATCCTTTTGAGGGGCGAAAAAAGGTCTTGTAAAACGGGAGAACTGCCAGTAATGTTGAAGTGAATGAGTTTCATCTTCTGAGAAGAAGGCGAAAAAAAAGGTTGGGGAAAAGGCGGGCGAAAGCTGGTCCTTGGGGAAATAGGCGGGGAACAAACGCTTGGAGAAATAGAGAGAGGATACCTTCTCGATCTGGCTTGCTCCAAACAACCATAAAACTCCTTGGATGCTAGCTAGGATTTTCAGGCATGAAAGAACCACTCGTCTGGATCCAATCCCCTGGTATTCGTCTAGTGAGTATTCCGATCCTGCGAGGAGCTACAACAAGAGATAATCTGAAAGATAGGCATATTGTTTCTCCTGAGTTCCATCCAATCCATTTAAAACGGTTATTCTTGAAGAGAACCCAATCATAGCGGAAGTTTTAGCCTTGTGGTCAGGACCTGATCTGAAGGTAATGGGAACAGACATGATCCTTAAAGAAATGGGTTTGTTTATGGACTTCTTCGAGGGAGCGATAATGGAAATCGAGTAAAATGTGGGATGGAAATGCACTTACTTCCTTGGTTGGATGGACTTCTCGGGTTTTTTCCAAGCCCTTAAAGGGTTGGTTGAACTTGGAGATCTCATATTCAAAGAAGGGAGTTCATTTATTATGTCCCTTTGCTCCACTTTTTTTGTGACAAGTGTCGCATTGGAGGAGAAAGAGGACAGGCGAGCTTTTAGTTTGTTATTGATCCTCGGGAAAATAGTGTGGCAATGGTTTCATTCAAGGAGAAAAGAGACCCCAACCATCGTCCCTGGCATCATTTCTCATGCACGAGATCTGCTCCACTCCTTGGGTACTGCGATAAGTGCCCATAAAATTGTTCCTCAGCCGGGATTTTGCCAACACTGCCAAAAATGGTTTTCATTAATATCTCCAAATCTCTAAGGACATGCAGTTTCTCGCTTTTTATGTTCATAGAAGGCGTGCTCAGGTGTTTGTAATACAACTCATTATCTTGTCAGGTTGTACATGTGTTTGCCTCATGAAGAAACCTAATGTTACAAAAAGTTAAACACACGAATCAAAACTACATGAATGCCAAGCAATATCCAACTCAATTTGTCAGTGCAATGCATTGTTAAAAGAGAAATATAATAATAACACGGAAGCTTAATACATTAACAAGTCTTTTTTAATGTTCACAGGTTCTAGTGGATATCGCAATTAGTTCAAGATATCTAAAGTACACTTACAAATAGATGGTGGCTACATCTGCATTTAAATTTACAATGTTTGATCATATTAAGGAACTGGCCATTTACTGTCATGAACAACGCCATCTAGATTCCTCAAATGCAAAATGTAGAAAGGGCTGGATCATCTCATTCACTCTTAAGCTAGCCGAACAAATTAGATGGCATGAATTTTTAAACTTACTTTTCAAAAAGTTTGCAGCAGCTCCACCTAGCGGTGGCAACCTCCTAGGGTGCATGATTAGAAATGTAAAATTTTATATTGTATACATTTTTCAAAGAAGCAACTTCATCGAATCTTTTGCAACGTATTTGTTCTAAAATGCAGCAATGGATTTTTTTGAGCTATGAACACCAAATCGCTTTTGAGGCATGTGTCAGTGTCCATGTTTTTCTACAGTGTTTCACTTTCGTCCAAAGGAAAGCACTGCCAAGATCGGTTTCGAGTTGCTCAAAACATGTGGTAATGCCCCCTCGTATGGGATGACAAAGTGGGTTCTTATGCCTGGGACATTGGAACAGGGAGGCATTGAAAATGGGGCGTCTTCGGGAGGAATTTGGACTTGGTCCAAAAACAATCCCAGATTGAAAAGTCCCAGAAACGGCGATGATTATTATCGCAAACTATATATTCATAGGATGAATATAGATTGTTATTGTTCCAAGTGAGAGGAAAGAGTGACGAACCGAGTGCCAAGCAATTACACACGGCCTTCGGATAACATCTAGACCATTCACATCTTAGGCTCGCTCCAAATAATCGAGGCTCTTTCAAGATACCTGACTTTGGCCAATCGAAACCCTTCCTCGAAAAAACGAATGCAAATCATTATTTTGAGGTTTAACGTCAATGGTCTCTTTCAAATGACATTTTTAAGAATGTTTACCATAAATAACTTACAAAACCAACGTTACATGATATGTCGATTCCGAGTCTTAGTCGGTTCGGCCACTTTTCGGATCGGATCGGTTCGGAACCGAAATCAAAATGCTGGATCCAGATCTGGATCGGATCGAATCCGGATCAAAAGAAAGACTTTAGTATAATATTTTCTTACAACACAACAGCACATTTTAAAGATGAAAACCGGGGGAAATTGAAAAAGATTGTTTTCTGAGTAACTTTTATGTAAATTCTATGAGTCTACTCCTCCGAGGACGGTTCCGACTACATATCGGTTTTTGATTCAACTCACGACTAGCTGATCTCAGATCTGGTCCGAGCCGATGGACAATCTTAAAGAAACCTAAAATTTACATTTTTTATCACT
Organism: Tigriopus japonicus; assembly: GCA_010645155.1. Classification (NCBI taxonomy): domain Eukaryota; kingdom Metazoa; phylum Arthropoda; class Copepoda; order Harpacticoida; family Harpacticidae; genus Tigriopus; species Tigriopus japonicus. Next base: position 94,224 of record JAAGOF010000086.1, read on the forward strand.
CACATGATTGCCCTACAATTTAGCCCACCCTGAATATATCCTGCTTGCTTGGGCGTCATCTCTGTCTCTTAATATGAACAAATTGCCGTCAGAAGATGCCTTTTTCAATGGAGCGAAGTTGAGCTTTAATCTAAAAGAAACGTGACAATCAGCGCCATCTTGAATTTAAAAAAGAACCAAGGGCGCTTCTGTGAAATCTTTGGGCCGAATTTACAATCACTCTGCATGACTTTTCAATTATTGAACTCAACAATATCATAGCTGACCTCTGAAAGACTCGAAAAATAAAATAAAATCAATTTCAAGATCCAATTCGCAGTATTGGCAACAAGTTTAAGTTGAGGATTGCTCTGAAATCAAGTGACTTTGCCCCTGTTTTGGCTCCATCTAGCGGTGAATTTTTAAGCTTCGGTTAGAATTCTTAAATCTGAGCCAGCTCATGGCCGATCCTGACCCATCTCTAGTATGTAGTTCTCAACTTCGATTGTGTAATCGGTCCACTCAGGTACCTTATATAGAGCATAGAACTTGGAACGCGCTTTCTCGTCGTATTCCGAGTTCCTTGAAAGTTTCGCTCATTAAGTCTCAAGTTTCTGGGGAGTGGAACTTCCGCATTAGTTTCAAAGGCACTAACATGAGAAACTCATTTACATGAACGAGCGAGCCTTCTTGATTTAATCGCATTCGAAACAAGCAATCCCACCTTCCAAAGTGTGCAACAAAATCAAAGCTAGTTCTCGAGATTTCCCGCCAATATCGCCAAAATCGATCTTAGAGACCTTCTTTAATGCGTGTCGAAACTTGTTAGTGTTGAAAGATACAGCCCAAAAAGTTTCGATCCAAGTGATTTTGATGACTCATCAGAGGCTCGAAGAGACACTAACCAAGTTTTTGGTCTGGTTCAAGCGATAACTTTGCCAAAATCCTGAACGAACAAGGAGAGACTCAACCAAAGGGGTTCTGACTCTCTGTGTTCCAAACTTTCTGGCCAAGTCACGATAAAAACCAATCTCAGACAAACTTTTAAGCGCACGTCTGCATTCCTCTCAAGATTATTGATCAACGTCAACTCTCACCGATAATCTCGCGTTATCAACTTCTCACTTCATTATCACTTTTGGCGAGAAACAAATCAAAACTAACTTGCTTTGATTTGCTCAAACTTTGTCCATTCACGAACTTCTTGGTTTCCTCTCAAGAAAATGTATTTTTTATTTATTGCGGCCAGTTTGAAACTAAACAACCTTGTTTCAAGGATTTGCAGGGTTAGTGTTTAACAATAAATATACTATAATTTAGTATTTGGTGCTTGAAATCAAGCCAAACTGAATTGATCGATCCAGGCAAATGGCTATTCAGTTTGAAAAAAATTATGGCGCCATAAAATACATACGCTACATAATATTTCTCTACAATGTAGAGAAATATAATGTTTAGTGATGGACCGAAAGCGCTTTTGGCCGAAATTACGGCCAAATTTTTGGTTTCGGTTTCGGTTATGCCTATCGAAACCGAAAGCAGACATGCACTAATCCATGATCCATCCATAAAGGATGGAGTTTGACAACAAAATCGAATTTTTTTTTCGTTCAAAAACCTCTGAAATTCAAGATTCCCGATTTTTCAAAATTTGCGACTACCCAACATCGCACACATGAGCAATTTAATTTTTAAGGTGGATCTAACATTTGTACAATGTCGTTGATTTTGTTGTCAGCTGCTTTCGGCTTCGGTTCCGGTTAAGCCCTCTTTCGGCCGAAACTTGGGGTTTTGTTTATGAGCCCTTTCGGTCCATCACTAGTAGTGATGTCATATGAATAAAAGCCATTTTCTGCCACCTGGCAGAAATTGGTGGCAGAAAATGGCTTTTATTCATGCGAAAAAAGTGGCAGAAAATGGCAGAAATTATGAAATCGATTTCCTCCATTCGTTTTCGAATTTCCCTCGAAGCCAAGGTGGCCAAATTGGGCACTCTTATTTTGTCTTAAATATGTAGTAAATACTTGTATATTTTCAAGTCAAGTTTGTTTACTCAAATATGAAATGAAATTAAACACTGACTTTCTTAACTTTCCAATTGCAATATGTTTGATGTATAAATTACGACTTAGCATTACGTTTTTTCAAAGTCTGATTTGCAGATGCTGGCTTGCTATGAACGGAATTAGTTTAAAATAAATTACTGTAACACCAAATTAACAAAATTAGAAACCAAATCCCAGCAAGTCATTTTCGTTTTCTTTTAAAAAAAAACTGATAATGGGGCTTTACAAAAATTTTCAACAATTACTTCCTGGGGCACAACTCATTTATTAATTCGTTCAATTAATTACGCTATCAATTAACAAACCATATGATATCATCAAGCATTCTAGAAAATGATGATAATCTTATTCTAATATCCCTTTTCAACACTATCTAATGTTTAAGTGACTTTGAACTCAAGAATTTTTTTTTTTTTTACAAATATGAGTGTTGTAACATCAATTTAAAAAATGATAAAAGTATATCATGGACGCTTTTCATTATTTCACATAAAATTTCGGCATCACAAAGATACATAAACATTTTCTGTGTAATCCAAATTTTGTCTTTAACGTAAAATAAATATATAATATCTTTCAAAACTAACTTAAAATGTATATTTTTGGATATTTTATTCATTTTTTAAGAATTATTGTCAAAAAATAACTTTTAGATTTTGTAAAATTTTAACCAATAACTTTTGTTTCAAATTTTGCAATTTATGACACGAAAATATTTGTTTTACTAATAAATACTCTAACAAATTAACACAGATCTTCCATATATATTAATATCATGTAATACTATCAAATGCTGAAATATTTACAAAAAATGATTAAAAAATGTGTAATTTAAGTTAGTTTTAAGTTATAATAAATGTTACCATTGTAATCTATACAGAAAATAATACAGATAAGAAAACTTTTCCCTCAGTTTCGTAATGTTGAAAATGTGTTTTATATTTCTTGGCAATTACTTTAACACATAAATAGAGCATTCCGTTGTAAAATTTGATAAAATTTGAAGGTATAAAGTAGTGATAGCTTCTTATTTGCACCATATGTTTTCATGTAATATTGCTACAATACATAGTTTTAAGTGATTTAATATAGTTATTTGAGCTGATAAAAAATGTACACCTTCACAAAATATTTTCCTTAAGATGACACTCTGATATCAGAGAACGCCATTAGAAGTCTTGGCATTTGAGTAAACACTTTTTTAGTACATAGGTAACCACCGTGTTCTCTTAAGTATTTGTATAAACTTTAATTATATTTTACTCTTTAAATGTCATTCTAAAAACGCAGATATGTAGTTGAACATCAGTCAATGCGTAATTTTGTACATTAGCGGCCATTTATTTACATTTTCTGCCACTATCTGCCACTTTCTGCCACTTTCTGCCATTTTCTGCCATTTTCTGCCATTTTCTGCCACCAAGTGGCAGAAAATGGCAGAAATTCAGTAAAAGCCAAAATTTGCCATCCCTGAATTCACTACTCTACATTATAATTCATTGTACGCCACATAAATAACTAAATAGCTACTCATTTAGTTTCTTTATATAAATCGTAAAAATCAAACACCAAATAAAACTCCTGTCAGTTATTTCTGTAAGATCTCATGATATCCAGGACCAACTAAAGACACATGTTTATCGAATGCTCTCTTTTTTTAATAAACTGGCACCCTTTGTGTGTTTTTCTTTTTCCTTATCTTAAAGGATCCACAAAACTTTATTGGATCCCCTCACCAACACAATCCAATCCAGACTTTGGGGCTGGCTTTCCCAATTCCTGTCGAAGGAAACTTGAACCCGTCAAGAGACAGAAATGTAAAATGCTAACTAACTAAATGGATGGAATTAGCTCATTCTTGAGCACCAAACGCATCCATTCCCTCAGTCAAGAGAAGCCTTCAAACTTCATGGATGACATCAGAGCATTATCATTCGGTGACGAACGAACCCCCTTTTTTCATTTCCCCCCTCATGTCCTACACTAGATTACTATCTATCTAAAGCAATTGGCACCGACAAAGACACCCAAAACTCTCATCAACTTTGGGGATTCGCTGATGGTCTCTTGACATAATGGAAGTATTGGCTTCCCGTTTTCTCCCGAGATCTAGGACTCAGGGTGACTCGCAAATCCTCTCAAGAGGCGAATCCTGAGTGTTGGCCCGTGACAAAGCCACGGTTTTGAGTCACCCTGTTGTGAAAGATGTACTTGATTTGGAATGATGCTTGGGACAAAATGGCGAGAGTCCGAGAATCATTTGACAAAGAGACTGAGAATGAGGGAGGGAGAGAGGGATGAATGAGGGTGAAAGAGAAGAAGACGGACTCAATGGGAGTAATTCTCGAGGATTTCCCTTGGTTGTCCAGTTCTCTCACGTAGCGGTCACAGATGTAAAGTCACAGTAGATTGGAAGTCAAAAAAAAAGGCCAGCATACTTCAAGTGCACTTTTATGGTCAAAAACAAGCGACAACCTCAAGCAATGTTGCTTATACGAGCTTTAAAAGATTCGAAATATGAAAAGAAATCCACTTTAGCATGGAAACTGCAATTTTGGCAACAAGGTTAAGTCGAGGATAGATCTGAAATCAAAAGAATTTGCCCAAGTTTAGTTCCACTTAGTGTCGATTTTTTACCTTCATTTAAAATTCTTCTTTCAAATGGTTCAAGTATCGCCAAAATAATCGAGTCAGATTAACTAACCGCTGTGCTGAAGTATACTCATGTTCCAAAGCAGCCATTAATTAGCCTGAGCGTGTATTTGAGGACTGATAAATCTGGCTTGGTTTTGGCATGCTTTTGTTATTTCAAATTTGGCATTCACAAGCAACCCGTTAAATATGGCAACTGTATGCTAGAACGATCATTATATGAAAACTGGTGTTTCAAAAAACAACTCCATTTTTAGTTGCAAGTTGCCTTGTTTGCGTTTCCAAATTTGAGCACAATGTTCCCTTTTGCTGGAAACAAAAACAATGAAATTGCGAACTTTTCATGCATACCGGTGCTTTGAGAACCTCTGAAACTCATCTAAGGTGGATTCATATCTGTGCTCTTTTCCTTGTTTCGTCTCACAATACTTGAATGTCTCTCAACTCCCATGTTCATGCATATCTTGAGTCTTGAGCCCAAAAAAAGCAATTCCAATAGCCTCCCCATCCAGTTTTTGCATATCTCTCAAACATCTAGTACATTCGTAGGGTATATCCTTACCCAAAAGACCTTCAGAGTCTCAGAGAATGATTGGAACACTGTCCCACAAATGTCAAGTTTCAGAGGTACGATTACGAATAGGATAGAAAGAAAAAATGCCCGCAAGGGTTGCCATGAGCTTCAATGGGATTAAGATCTAATCAATTTATTGCTGTGCTCGATGACCACGTTTCCTCCATCTCGGTCCATTGGATCTTGTATTGATCATGCATCAATAAGGTTGCTCCATTTGAGATTTAGATTTGACTTACATGTATAGCCAGCCATGTTGTTGTTTTTTGCCAGATCCAATTTCTTGTGCCGTTTCCGTTGATGAAACACATCCAGAGATGCTCTTCTTCCTCTCTTGAGTCTGCACAAATGTTTTGGTTGGCTCTCAAAAAAAGTGACATTAATGGCAAAGTTGACTCCAAACGAAGATGGATGGCTCAGGGGATAAGAGACATTTTTTTCCTTTTTTGATCCTCTCTGTCAGGAAGAATGCGTCTGACTCTCTCATCAAATAAGAATTCAATTTGTGCGCAAAACCAAATCGAAACCTAAATGAGCCTCTCCCATCTCGTTATAAGTTGTCCATTTCCGGGAGTCAAGAATTTGACACGTGTTTACTGTTTGACCCCCTGGATGGACACGTGACCCTGATTCCCCGTTGATCGATTGAAAGATCTACTTGTTTGGACCTCAAATGAATGCAAACAAAATATACTGCGGAAAAAGTGAAGTAACTGTGTGGGACTGCAAAGTGTACCTTGTCAATCAATGGGCAATCTATTTCATTTGGATTGCCTTGTTTTGGTCTTCTTCGCAAGATTAACGAATCACTCAAGTTGAAATTGCTTTGAATGTAAAGATAACATTCTTTTGGGCTCAATTTTGCCCGTTTGAGAAGGCAACTTGTCTCTTCAAGAAAACATGTCAATTAAGTTTGGCCTTGAAACTATGGACTTCGAAGTGTTTGGATGATCCTTTCTTAATACAAGATGAGGCCAACGCTTTTTTGTACATAGCATTTGTTTAACTATTTAACCATTTATTAAAATGCTTACATATAGTTAAATCCGTTGACGTTTAATCAGCTCATTTCTATGACATTAAAGGCTCAATACCACTTGTAAGTAATTTGCCACTTTTAAGATAAAGTAGATCTAGAAAAGAACTTCAAAATCATGGAACCCCATTTCTAAAAATGTAAAATAAAAATGATCCATCCACCTTCAAAGAAAGCAAGCAGAACAAAACTAAGACCCTATTTTTCAATATCCCAGCCATCGGGGGTGACATCTCTCAAATGTTCATACCTTGCATCATTGCTAATATGTGTGACATTTCTTGATGCTGATCGACCCACATTGGCCTTATGGATATGTTTCCATTGAAACACTCTGCCTATTCACAATGGGTTCCCCTCTTTGTTGTGTATTGTACTGGCTTATAGGCCTCCCCCTCCATAATGGATCCTGGCGCCTCTCGTCTCATGCCTCATGTTCTCTTACAATGATCAAAAATCAAATCATGACAAAGGAGGAGGGGAAAGAAAGAACGAATGAAAAATGTCTTTCCATAACAGGGCATTTATAATTTGTATTGGCTTCACTTGCGCTCATTGGGGTAACCCCCCATGAATGAATAAGATATCTTGGATACCATAGCATATCTAAAAATGTTCCACCATTGGCATGTTTATGTTGTTGTTTACTTCAGTGTCAGATTTATACCAAACAGGTCCTGAATTTAGTTTTTTGTCCAGTCAAAAAAGAGTTCCGTCCAAAAAAAAAACGTTTTTGGTAACTTCCCGAAAATGCAAAGTACCCAGGTTTTTGGGCACCATGATTGGGATCCAACCATCCCAGTGATAATTAATGACGAGCGAAAAATGATTTTTTGGCTCCCGTTCCACTTCTCTGTGAGTAACGATACTAATGCATTAACGCTCACTTTCGACGGGGTGGTTGTGGTTGTGGTTTTGGGTTGATGGTTTTTGAGGGAGGCAAATGAAAAAAATATGGCGAAGAAGAGCTTGCCGAGAAGAAAAAGCCCTCAATGAAAACAAACGAGGGTTGCAGGGGTTGTCACTTCCATTGAGATGATGATTCATGAAGGCATCCCTTGAGGCAATATTGGCCTTCTATTTGGGCGAACATCGACCTTAAAAGCCAAGATGGGCATTCATCCATATTGAGTTTGCGGGAGAAAAAAAGATCAAGGGGGTGGGATGGAAATTTAATATAGTATCACGGCACCTCACATGTTTCTTACATAACTTCAATACACCAAAGCAGGTGTACTTTTGGATGCTTTTAGGGGAATCATATGTACCCAAGGGTTCCCGATGGCTTTCATCTGCTCTTGTCCCTCCTCAAATCCATCGAAACCGTGCTTCTGGATGTACGTATGTAGTCAAGGAGTCAATAGGAATGAATGGAGCCCTTGATTGCTCATTGACGCTGGATCAAAACGAGAAGGAAGGCAGGCAGGCAGGCCAGCAACCAAGGAACCCGCCAGATTGGTGCCATTAATTGTCCCCCTTTGTCCAATCCAAAAAGAATCATTAAGGCAAAGAAGAGCCCATTGGCACGTGTGTGTATTCATTAAAAAAGGATAGACATAAATATGTATAACTTTATCAGACTAGGTTGGCTTCCTTATCTCCTTGGAATGGCATATTCCGCTAAGGCGTAGCCAATAAACTCGATGATCTTCACGATGCCTTCCTGGAAAACATCAAGACAAAATTGATTCCATTATGACATGGTATGAGCAAAATGTTGTTTGTTTTCTTCAAAGAGAAACCATTAGCATGATCTTGAAAAAAGATGCTCATGTTTTCGAACAAATTGGATGGTTCCAGGATAGCTCGGTACATAGGATAACTCAACACAGGAAAACTGGGTACAACGGAAAACTCGGTACAACGGAAAACTGGGTACATCGGAAAACTCAGTACTGGAAGATTCAGTAGAGGAAAACTGGGTACAACGGAATACTGGGAACAGCGGAAAACTGGGTACAGCAGAAAACTGGGTACAACGGAAAACTGGGTACAGCGGAAAACTGGGTACATCGGAAAACTGGGAACATCGGAAAACTGGGTACATCAGAAAACTGGATACAGGGGAAAATTGGATGCATGGGTGCAGCGGAAAACTGGGTACTTACAACGGAAAACTGTGTTCTGCCGAAGCTGGGTACAACATACAACTGAATACATCTTAAAGCCATATCAACATATTGAACCTGGCAATTTAACTATCAATGTAGGCGCAGAAGAACTTTCATTAGCTTTATTAAAACATTTTTGAAAGCTCTGAAAAAATAGCATTTTTTCTAAACCTGATTTATGGGTCAAGTGTTTTCGTTCATTTTAAAGCTCAAGGAACTTAAGCTTTATGACTGCACTTACTTATTCAAAATAACATAGTTTCATTGCTAAAATTGCTGGAACAAGTCCAAAAAAGGGTGAGACGGGCAAAACCTTGAAAGAATTAGTTGCAGGATGTATTTTGCTTCTTGTAAAAACATTGCAAGGTTTCCAGGCAGATAAAGTGTGTTTCATCTCACTTTAGATGTATTCAGTTTTTTGCTCTACCCAGTTTTCCGCTGTGCCCAGTTTTCCGTTGTACCCAGTTTTCCGCTGTACCTAGTTATCCGCTGTACCCAGTTTCCCGCTGTACCCAGTTTTCCTGTACTGAATCTTCCAGTACCGAGGTTTCCGATGTACCCAGTTTTCCGTTGTACCGAGTTTTCCGTTGTACCCAGTTTTCCTGTGTTGAGTTATCCCATGTACCGAGTTATCCTGGAACCCATCCTTTGAGATGGAATGCTCTCAAAAGGTCGATTGTTTAGTACTGATGGGTTTCGAGTTGGATTTTTGGCCGAGTTTTGCCAGTTTGGATTTTTAGGTCAAAAAGTTGACCCCCAACTAATCTTCTCAACTAGAAACGTCATAAAATAAGGCAGCACTGCCAACTCGAAATCCAAAAGTAAAGCTACTGATGGAACTCGAAATCGAACTAGTTCGAGTGTTGCCAAATTGGTCCCTGTTTAGGTCTTTTTGAAAACGTTCAATACAACCTGCCCTAATCAACAATGATAAACTTCCGAGTAAAAAATGGCAGCACTCCCGGTTCGAAACCCATCACTATTGTTGAGGTAGCTTGGAAGTATAGTAGAAGCACATCTAGAAGCATAGAAGAAGCATAAAAGATGCACATGACGCGCAGTAGGAATAACCATGCTCAGTCAAGTTTTCGCTACATAAGCTGCGATTGAAAAACGCAGCTTATGTAACGAAACTTGATCGAGCATGGTTATTTCTACTGCGCGTCATGTGCTTCTTTTATGCTTCTTTTATGCTTCTAGATGTGCTTTTACTATATGTACTTCCAAACTACCTCAACAACCGACTTACTAATATCTCCTTTAAAAAGCTCACAATTATGAAAAGAGGAAGAAAGACTGAGCTTACCCGAAAAATGTCTGTTTGTGGGTCCTCTCCGTGTAACACGAGTTGACGCTTGGTCAACGATCTGGCTTTGGGTTGTTCTGGATTGAGGCGGCTCATCAGGACGCTTTGGAATGGTTGATCGGGAGCTGAGGATTGCTCTGCTGACATTGTGGGCACTTCCAATGGGAAATAGTGGCTACTGTCAGGTCCTTTTAGGTAGAGAGCGGACACACTGTGACAGGACAACAACACCAAGGACAAACCCAAAAACAGAACCGACATGTTTTTTTCATATAACTGAAACAAAATTAGTTATCTAGTGGGTCATGTTGTTTATTACATTTTTCATCCTTATGATCACGTCAATTTCTAGATTTGAAGTAAATTTGAAAAATGTCAAGAAAACGGAGGAAAAAGGGCCAAACATTTTCAACCCCGAATTGACATGAAATAAGAGTGAAATTGAAAAGTTTCTTTCCACGATACTAAGGATTATTGCACAAAAGATTCTACCCAATTTTTTGGATCGATTACACGGCCTCTTTCAATAATGTGTGCATTTTGTAAAAATTCGCAACAAGCGTGGAGAATCCCGTAGCAATCAATGGCTTTGGGGCTCGCAAAGTTTTAGTACTTATGATTTTCAAGAGCAATGCTCACCTGTGCGAGTACTAAAGTAGTGAGGGTCAAAGATTGCCGAAGTAAATAGATCGATGACTAATGAAGGGATCGTAATGTGGCCGTGTTCACTTTTGACTTGATTGTTAGCTGTCGACACTTTGACAGATTGATTGAAACTGAGAGATAGACAGACCTCGGGAAGTAGGTTGTTCCTCAGTATCCTGTTGAAAGGGCCTGATCTTCATTGTCAAAGACGGATTATTTGCCTAATTTTGACACCATCGCCACGAGGGTGACAGGATTTATGCACAGGCAGAAAATGATTTGTGATTTTCGCCTCACCTTCACACTTGAGTGCATTTTTATTGGCCAAGGCAGGTTGCGTCAAATTCAACTAGTCGGGAGGTTGCGTGATTCCGGTTCATGGAATTGCCTAATTTCAAGTTTTCCAGATACTACTTTTGTCACGCAGTAAAAATATTCAGAGCTGTTGTCATTGTAAGATATGAGGTAAATTAGGTATTAAATGCTTAAGGATTCGAAGCAAAAACAGAAAAAAGATTTGTTGGGGCAGTCTGGAATTTTTAACAAAACCTGCCATTCAAAAACATGTTCCTTTCATATTCGGCCACTCTGGCTGAAGGTTCTGAAAATGGTATACCATTATAAAACTATAAATCCATACCATAATTGAAAAAAACAAAGAAGTATTATTGCTAACCTAGATGACCAATCAGAAAGATGGTCAAGATATTTCTGAAACTTTGGTGTGTGCACCTATTGAAAGAGCTAAAGCTACTTCATGCAAGACCAAGATGGACTTTACAAAAATTGACATTATAAATTGAAAGAATGGATACGTTTTTACAAGGGATTGTCAATCAGCACTTATGTTTTTGTTGAGTTCATAGAACCATATTTAAAAACCATGAAAATTCGGGCTAATAATGACGTGTCTAGTTTTAGTGTACATATTGTCCCTTTGAGCAGCTTTTTCCCCTTTCTTTCGTATGTTATGAACGAATATGAATTCGAAGAAGGCAAAAATGAATGTCTCCTGTGGGTTTGTTTGTATGTTTGCAGTGAGGGTTAGGCCGTGAAAAGGGCGATATCTCTGTCTATTTAGTGAGAAGTATGACAACCCAAAATGAGGAGTGTACCCTGGTGTATGTGTTCTGTATATATATACACGTTTTAGCCAAGTACTCTTGAGCAATCATCCTTCGCTTGATTTCACCTTGCATTTGCACCTCTTCTTATTCCTGTAGGTCAAGAAGGCTCGAAATATCACCGCCGACCGTCTTTTGTTCAATTCGGGAATGCACTCAATGGTGTGAAACTGATTGGGAAATTGCTGGCTTGCCGTTTTTTTGCCATTGAAGGCGTCAGGAGAGGCAGTTAAACTAGTCACATGTCAGCGGCTTCTGAACTATTGTGTGTAGTGCATGCATACACACGTAGTTAGCGTGACAACACCCAATGCAATTGGTAGGTGTGCAAATGACTTGAGAATGTGTATTAATGGTTTCCTCTTGACTGAATCTCTTTGGAGACAACGATTCTCGAGCGAGACGAGGACTGACATTGAACATTTCGTGTCATCTTGAAACGTCTTTCACGGAGGAATGGTCTCCCCCAAGGACGTTACACACATTGACTTCTTTGACATCACCCATCATGGAACTAGACAGGGTTGGGCTGATACAAGGTTATTGACTTTAACATAAAAAAATAAGAAAAATGCCCAAGAAAAGACCTGAAATTCCATTTTCGTTGGCATTGAATTTGACATTACTTAAGAATGGAAGTGGGGAAAATGGCTGTTAGGAAATAGGTCTTATTAGATGACATTTTATACTCTGTTGAAAAATATTCAAACAACCATTTTTATGCCTGGTTCGCATGAAAACTTTTCTATTTGACGAATAACCCAATTAATGCCCGACCCTGTATTTTTGCACTTTGAGCAATTCGTCAATGGCAGTTTTGAATGCTATTTGAAAACTCTCCGTTTGTAATCTCAGCGCGTGCAAATATTTGCAAAGATATCTGACGAACGATGAAAATTTAATAATCATCCTTTAGAAAAAAACACTTCCTAGTTGAATTACGAAAGTCACATTGACTCATCTCTCAAAATGAGGCAGTACATAATCGAGTTTGTATTTACTCTCTTCTTTACTTTCCTTTCAGGTGTGAGTTTTCTCTCCCCCCAAAAAGGTACGGAGAAAGAAGGCGTGCTTTTTTGTCGAACCATTTAGACCGGAGGAGCCCAATTGTTCGCCGCGGGAAGAGATTCCCAAAGAATAAAAAGGCACTGCCGGAATGTGAGGAGCACCATGATGCAGAATAATAAAGTCAGTTTTCCCACCCAAAAGTTCCATAACAGAAGAGAGGAAGTTGGTTCACATCAATTGAGTCAATTCATGACTTTACCATCAAGAGGAAACTGGGGCTAGAATCAAATCCTCCCTGTAAAGGACTTCAAAAATGGGTCGACGCCGTTTGGTAAATACGTAGCCTAGAAAAGTGTGAATGAACCACCATGAAGTGCTCAAAACTGTCCTGCCTCATCGAGCATTTGCTCTTCTTCACGTGTCTTGTGTACAAAATTCATGGCTCAGACTGTCACACACCAGGCTCAGGCATTGTACACGGAGGGGAAATCCTGAGGATCAATCCTCAAATCCAGGAACGACTCAAAACGTTTCAGGGTGCCGACTCCAAAGTGATTTCAACCCGAGAAAACAAGGGTGGTGCCAATGGAGGCACAACAGATGATACCAAGTCGGTGGTGTCGTTTTGTCCGCAAAAGTGCCAATGCAACATCACGTTATCAAACCAGTTGCAAGTAGTGTGCACCGACCATTTTGCCAATAACTTTCCCATTGAGACTCTTCGGAAGGATGTCGAGATCCTCAAGATTGTGCCCAAGTGTCTCAATCATGATAAAGACCATTGTGTGGAACGTGAACCAAACCACTTGAATCTGGGACCGAATTTCAAGTATCTGAGACTGCTGAAGGTCCTGGTGATCACGGACTCCAATATTCCTAATATTGGGATCAGAACTCTGTGGGGACTGTCAGGTTTGAGGATATTAGACCTGAGCAGAAACCAATTGACCACAATTGTGGACAAGAACTTTGACGGTTTGTACTCCTTGAAGGAGATTCGCTTCAATAACAATCACATCAAATCCATGGTCAGTGCAGCCTTTCGCCATGTGACTCAATTGGAAGTGCTGTCTCTTCGACACAACAGGATTCACGGTAATTGCAGTACATATGAAATGGTGTGGTGTTCACTGGTTTCGCTCATTTGACCTCTCTCTATTCAGATCTGGCGCCAAGAATCTTCTTCAAATTGAGGAATCTAAAGATCCTGGACCTGAGTGGAAACAAGATTGAGCATGTTGACGGTGGTGTTTTTGTGGACACCCCAAATCTAGAATGCTTTGCTTGTGAAGGGTGTTCACTTTTTCAGGTAAACCATGACTGTAGTGTCCAAAACACAGAGTTGGAAGCTTATTATCCATTGCTACTATTTTCTTTCAGCTGGACTTGCCTTTGAATGTGGAACTCCATCAATTGAGCTCCTTGCTTTTGCCCAACAACACATTCCAATCCCAATCCGATATCCACCCCAAGTTTCTGAGGAACGTCCAGGTGCTGGATTTGAGCAGGAACTTTCTGGGCATCCTGGAACCATTTGAGAGCCGGGCCCTACAAACCCTGAAAGTGGCTCGAAACAACATCACGAAAATCAGTGATTGCGCCTTGTGCAACACCTCAATTCAACACTTAGATCTGGGCTTCAATCGGATGGCTTACTTGAACGGCAAAATGTTCCCAGAGGTAATCAATCCACATTGAAATCTTTTGAGACCTAAGACTTTGGAAAAACGATGACGAAAAAAATGTTAGTTAGTATCAAAAACTTTTTACTACTCTTATTGCTAATTTGATTATCAAGCATCCAAGTTATGGGAATTAAAGGAATAAACGCATCTGGTGCACAAACACTGTGCTGCAAATTGTCATGGCTATTGAGAATGTCCAAGTGGATGGAGGAGCATTTGCAATCAATCAAAATTTCTGCTATACCTTTTAAGTCTATGGACATATTTGTGGGCTTCAAACATGCTACGTCTTTACAGGATATCAAGTCCCTCCAATCGTTGACCTTGTCGGGAAACTGGGTGAACTTGGTCTCGTTGGAGCATACGCTGCATCGCCTGCCGACGTTGGAATCACTGGATTTAGATCACACGGGGATTGTGAATGTGCCCAATGGACTGCTTCGAGGCAATCCCTCGCTTCGACATCTCAATTTGAGCCAGAATCTTCTGGTTGATTTAGAGCCCCTGGCCATTGATCATCTCGAGAAACTGGAAACCCTAGACTTGAGTTCCAACTTTCTCATGGGTCTGTCCATGCAGTTCTTCCAAGAGGTCGAGAAAAAGAAGCGTCTTCGCATGGTCTATCTGCAGGTAAGCTGGATGCTCGGAGGTCAATCGTCGAATGGACCCAAGGTTGTTCATCATTTTCATTTGTCCCACTCTAGAGTAACCAATGGAAGTGTGACAAGTGCCACATCAAGCCTTTGATCCACTTCCTGAAGAATTCGCTCATGTACTGGGGCAGTTGCTTCAAACAAGAAAGCCCCCTCTGCCTCAAGTGTTCCAAACCCAATCATCTCCTGCACATGCCCATTGAGGAGCTCACTGAGGAGAGCAGTCTGCCCGATTGCGAGCCCATGTTCCAGCAAGTTCATTTCGGATCCACGGTCCATCAGGCGCCCAAAGAGTCTTGGGACACGAATAGTCCTTACGTGGCTTTAGGGGTTGCCTCGAGCCTTCTTCTGCTTCTAGTCATGATCCTAATTGTTCGGTACGTTAACGGACGGACGGACTGACTAGTCTTGAACGTCTCGAAAGTGGACTTGATTATTTAGGCTTTCTTACATTCAAGTAGTCGATTTTTGGAGGTGGTTTCCTCAAACCATACCCTCCCGATTTCATTTTGATGTGACTGTTATTCTCGAAGATTTAGCAATGGAAAAAACAATCTCAGCAAAAAACAACAACATTGAACTCAGGAGTCTACTTCCCAACAAACGTATTATGATAAGTAGGGACGGGCAAAAAGTGCAAATCAAAAGAAGCTTTCCGTTACCAAAAGTTGCACAAAAAATCAGACCAAAATCGTAAAATAAAATGCAGAAAAAAAAGGTCAAAAGCGCAAATAAAACTTAAAAAATCGCAGAAAAAACTGAAATTTCTGAAACAAAAAGCTTCAGATACTTTCTTGTCATCTGCTTGTTAATTTTCAACCTTTTCTTTAATTTTCAAAAATAAAGGAGAAAAGTGCAAAAAGGCAGATAAATGTGTTTATGTTACCAAAAATATTTTTACACTTTTTGCCCGTCGCTAATGATAAGTGACTTCCAATATAGATTGTTGAACCAGGTTGGTGATTGCAAAAATGGTTAAGGAAGTAATTCAAATGATCTAGCTTCACTCTTGTCACAGTGAGACTCCCCTCTTTGTCCAAATTTTGATCCGTTCTTCAAATTCATCAAACAAGGAAAAAAAAGAGCCGTTCGTAAAACAATGAGAAAATTGATACCCACAACAATTAACTGAATTGCCAGGATGGACAACCAACAAAGCGAAAAAAACAAAAATCAAGGCATAATAGAGCAAATTGCCAATTAAAAACTATAAGTCAAGCCAGATCTTTTCTCTTGCATTATTTCAGATACCGCCACTATGGCGTGTACGTGACTCACGAGGAGGATCAATTGGTGGATGGGGACGATGAGATCCTGAGGAATCCGGTGGTGATCCTGGATCGCAATTCCGAGTCCTACGTCAACTTGAAGTACCCAATCCTCCCTGAGGACGACAGTCCCAGGTCCATGTGCTCAACGGCAGCCCTTCATTGAGACTCGAAACCTTTCTACGACCATTCAGTCACAACCTCCTCCATCGAATCGATCATGATATTTGCGTACAAATGAGTCGTTATGATTATTATGGTTATTACAAGTTCAACATGATGTACTCGTTAGTCTTAGAAAAAGAACAAGAGGCAGACATGGTGAGCGATTTAGCGAAGTCAGTGTTTTATACAAGAGAATACATAAAGATAAACATAAATGGGTCTTGCTTGCGTTACTCTAAAGGGTTTTAAAGAAAACCAACATTTTTGTCATCTAGTGCGTTGTCCCACAATTAGACAAAATGAAATCGAGCTTCAAAGCAAGCCTTGAAAAAGAAGCTAAGTTGAGCTATATCTGAGAGAAAAAGACAAACAACACCATCTAGAGGTAAAACCGACTCTGGGGTGCTTCTGCGAAAATTTTTGGGCATAAATTTTGATCACTCAATATGACTTTTGAATTTTTGAATACAATGATACTGGAGCTTAACTCCAAAAGAACCGAAACATGAAGCGAACCAATTTTAGTATCTATGTAATTATTCTTGTGATCGATTAAAAGTGCACTCACACCTAGTTTAGTAATATTCAAATATGAGAATCAAGGAGACTTCTTTATACGTTTGTTTCAACCACCGAAAACTTAAAAAAGGGAGAACAAAAAAGAGATTACAGTTTTGGAAGAAATCAAGATAAGATCACAGGACCTCAGAAGGGACGCAAAAATCTAAACTCCAACTTTGGCAACAAGTTAAAGTTGAGGCAAGAACAACTGAATGTCGCTGGAGTGGAAGGTTAACGGTGAGAATTATGATTTCCAGAAGGATTCATTCAGTTGCGTTCTTCTGCAAACGATATCTGGCTTGTTTTAAGTAGACTGCGTCAAAGTTCAGTGCAAATCCTACCGACAATGAATGAACTAGCACTTTTCCGACAATTGCTTTTCCACAAAAGGGCGAATTTATACACTCTATGCTCTCTTTAAAACATAGATTGGAGAGGGCACAACTTTTCACTCCGCTCTTCGATTGAGCTGAAATTTGAAATCTGTCGTCTACTGAATACAAGCCAGGTCTTGTTTGCAGAAGAACGCAATTGAATCAATCCTTCTGGAAATCACAATTCTCACCGTTAGTCTCCCACTCCAGTGAAATTCAGTGGTTCTTGGTTGAGTACGGACGGTGTGTTTTTGAGCTCAAGAAGTCATTTTTAAATTCCAAAAACTTTTGAGACCACTTTTGGGATGTGAATGTGATGCAGAACATTAATTTGAATTCGGCTAAAAAGGTCACGAGCAAAAACATAATAATGTTACTTAAAACGGCTTAAAAATAGATATTTCAAAACGTGCTTTGACTGAAGTCTTAGATGTACTATGAGCAGTGTATTCTCAAATATTTTGGAAATCTATTTCGCAGATCTATTTTCAACGGCCTTTTTGATCTGCAGTCTTGAAGGACCAAATAAGAGAGTCATTATGTCGCTTTAGACAAACGGCTCAGTAGATTTTGACAATATTTTAGATATAACCTTACATATGTTTTGTCTCCATCTAGCGGCTAATTATGAACCTTCCTTAAAACTCCTTAATTAACAGTTTTTCTTCTGTTTTATTTCAAAGGCAACACAGCCGAGATTTTAGGGGGAAAATTTCGGCCGAATGCTCCTTTTGGTCCATTATCAATATTCAGGCCAAACAAAAGTGTTCTTGTCATATTGCAGAAAAAGATTTACTTTAATTGCGAATGTCGAGCTTTGGCTTTTGGTCTGACGATGAATAAATCCTGTTTTGTTTTAAACGTAGAGCTTTTTGAGCAATAGATGGCAGAACTGTGGAACCTTGAGAATGTTTATTGAGGTATAAATGCTATTTCGCGAACTTGCAGTTGAATCTAAACAATAAGAAAGTATTTGAGCTGCACTTTGAACATTTTGCTATTTTTCATCCCATTGAAAGTACTCGCATACCGCTCAAGAGATATACAAATGCCTCAAAACCACTGAATATTTAAAAAAATGTCAAAGAATGTTAATAAGACGTGCTTTTGTGTCTTTGTTTTTTTGCGTTGAAGCAAAATTGGAATTGGCAGGATATCCTCTATTTAATCAAAGTATTCAATCTTGCTTTGTCGATTCTTGAAATGAAAATTTTACACACATTACTTGTTTCTTAAGGAGCATCTCATCAATACCCTGGGTTGAAAGGGGGTTCAAATGGTCCTCGTCAATACATATTTTTAGTTTCTTGTGTGTATGTCTTAATGTCAAGATCATTACATCAAATCAGCAAATCAAATCAAATCAGCAAATCAATCCCTTCCCTAAATTGTTTTTTCAAAGCCTTTTGAGCACTTACCGTCCTTTATTCAAACGTGATTCCAAAATATCGGGGTAAAAGTTCATTCATTTATTCTGAGTCAAAATGGTTTGAGAATAATCATTGAATCAAATCTATCCTTGGACAAAACTTAATCACAGCCCAGCTGCCGTTGATCATCCATTTGGGGTCCTTCTGGGTCAATTCCTCAGCTTGGCCAGCCTCAAGGGACGTGACAACGTCGGCTTTCTAGATATAAAGAACACACTTCATCAGCAACTCTTCAAAGCAATTTTCAAGCACCCTTTTTACTAGTGATGGAAACAATCCAATCTTCAATCATATTCACGATAGGTTGCCCAACAAGGTCTGCCAATTAGCCTTCAGCGTCTATCATTTGTCGGTTGAATTCCATGAGGAAAAAGGCTTTCTTCTGAAGGTGAGCGCAAGTGGCACCCCTTGCTTTATTCGTCTTTGGCTCAGGGGCGCTATGTAGAAGGAACTTGCTCCTTGATTTTGCAAGATGTTGTACCTTATGAGGGGTGATGGCAAACCTAAAGCTAGCAACCTCGCGTGAGAAAGATTGAAAGATTGGTTTTTTCCATCAGTACTTTTTACCAGAGTTCTAAGGGTGACTAGAGGTGCAGGGTGGAATCCGAGGAGAGACTCCTCAAAAGAAGTGGTGGGATCCCAATTGAGGTCTCCCACCAACTTTCGGTAGTTGAGATCTCCCTTGAAGATGAGTAATTGAGCCTCAGACAGGGTGCGATACAACTCTGGGTCCTGTTCCTTCATTTCCCTAGAATTTGACCATTGTTTTGGAGTTTTATTGTCAGCTTTGGTGCTTCAAATGACCATTTAGAACGTTGAGAGTGAGTTAAAATATAGTAATCGTATGTGTACTACCTACCCATAAAAGTGAGGGTAAGTCCAAAAGGGATCTTGGGAGACCTCCCATTGTCCAGATTCAATAAAGTGTCTCCACCGTTGAACTGTTGAACAAATAATCTTGATTTGGTCCTCATTGGTGATCTCTTCATCTTGAGCAGTTTTTGAGACACCTGGAAAATGAATCTAATCAATCCAAATTGGGAGAAGGAGGTTGAAATATAAGTTTTTTTTCTTGTGAAGGCTTGATCAATGCCAAACAGGTCACACTTAAATTTTCAGCCTTTTTCTTGAAGTTTGAACAGGAAACGTAATCGTCAATCTTGCAAAACACAACTGAGCGTTATGCTGCCTTTATTGGGTCGAGATTACAAGTGTCCATACCGTTTTCCATAGCATTCAAGGTCCACGTTATGTCGTGCGGCATTGTGTCGGAGACAAACCAAGGCTGATTTTTGGCCCGGATCCTCACTTTCTTGGCCAATCCAGAGGATAAGAGGTAATCCGCCAAAACCAAGTCGGACAGAAGCTCAAAGCCCACATTGTCTAGGATAATGTCCACAATTCCTCCACGTTTGGCACTCAAATGATCCCAGACAACTTGGGAGTGGTCCACAATCAGGTGGGACTGAAGGGCCTGAACCTGATTGGTGGGATCGCCTTGGAAGGAAGTGGCCACTCCAGAACTGATGGACAAGTCACACTTGTTGCCCCACAAACTGATTTTCAACAAGTTGAGGAAGTTCTTGCTCATAGACCCTTCATCCTTTGGGTTGGATTTGTGAATCTTCTCTAAGGTCAAGATCAAGGCCAAGATGGAGGGCCAGGAACCGGTGAAGCTCTCGTGTTTCTAATAGCACAAACATATATCTTTTCATGCTCTAATAATTAAAGGGGAATTCTACTGGCACCTACTTGGATCTCAAAAAAGTCCAAGGACTGATAGTCTGGGTTAGTGGCTGATCCCATGGCTTCCCAGAGTCTCCGATATGCATAGCATTCGGCGTACAGCCAAGAGGTTTGGAACCAAGAGGGTGGACGTAAGCCTTGATCTGTGGTCAAGCTCATTTGGTCTCTGTATGCATTCCAAATGGAACAATCTGCACGCCCATCCTCAATCTCGGTGAAGGGCTTATCGGTGCCAATCTCATACCTCAACTTGGACTAAATGTTAAGGGGAAAAACTTTTGAGATGAAGTTTACGTAAACCAGGGGTCGGCAACCGGTGGGCCGCGGCCGAAATGTGGGCCCAAGGGTGGTCGTTGGTGGGCCCAGGAGCTATGGAAAAAGTCCAAAATAGTGGGCCCGAGAGCCATCCATAGTACTGTACTTGTGGGCCCCTGAACCTACCAATGGCTGTTTGGTGGGCCCCTGACGACATGAATCAAATTCCGTGGGCCTTGGCCCAAAAAGGGTTGCCGACCCCTGACGTAAACCATGAGAGATAGCTTAAAGTGTAGCTTTTTCTACGGGCTAAATGTGCTTGCAGATCAATTTAAATTCACACCTTCATTGATCGATTTGTTGCCCGCCACTCTTAAATCAAGAGTTCCCCACAAACCAATGGTGCACGTCTTTTACATAAGAAATACGTTACATATATATTGACGTGTAACGTAGGGTTAGATTAGAGCCTGTAAGCTTTATTCAAAGGTTGTCCTATCCGACAATGGTAATTCGTTTTGTAGACCCAATGCATACATGATAAATTTCTTAGATCAATTTGCTTTTTTTAAGGAATCTCGTACTCTAAGGTTGTAACAAAGGTCTCAGCCGTTCAAAAGAGTTTTTATCCGAGTATACTTAAGAATGGCATTTTAACTTAAAAAGGCTTGCAGTTTTGTTCCTTTCACGACATTACTTCCATTTTATTTTCTATGGTCTTCTTTTTTCCTGTGTAGACTTTACTACTCTTTCAATTTTAGTGGGTTTTTTCCACATTGCGTTGGCCATGATTGTGATAAATGGACAAAGCCATTGATGAATAAAGTAAAAATTAGGCTTGCGGTAGTAATCGACAAAGTTGATTCCATGACGCTCTTTCTTGATTGGCAACAAAATGCACAAATACACATGAATAGAAAGAAATTCAGTCCTGAATGAGCAATTCAATATTAGGAAACATAAAAAATCTTCTCAATATGTTTAATTTCTTTGAGTAAAAAAAAATAACTTTCAAATAGTGGAATGGAAAGTTTGCTAATGAAATCAAACTTCAGAAATTTCAAAAGGTGGGGTTCGTAAAGTGCTCCTTCTTGGCACTTCCACCTCCCATTTTGCTTTCTTTATCCTAGGCCGTGCTATGTGTATGCCTTTGCAAGGATTTGTGGGTTTTGAAATCATCATTATTAGGGTAAATAAAAAAAATAAAATAAAAAAGGGTATCTTCATGCACTTTTGTAAATTCATTCATTTTCAGATTATGTCCCAAACGAAAATCAAGCCCAAAGATTTAAAGAAAAACTTGCACTGGTCTTCTGTCATGGCATTAGAAACAAAACCTTTTTTTGTAGCTCTTTTCTAGTCTTTTTTATCTCTCTCAACCTCTCATCTATACAACATTCAAGTTTCAACAACCTTGATCAATGAGTCTGATCGTTAATACCCTGCAAAGATGTTCTCATGCTCATCATTACCATGAGCTCAATGGCTTGCTTAATAGAATCCGTGTCGGGGTAGACACTGCGGTGTCGATACAGTAGATCAATGACTTTACACACGATGATGGGCACACGGTCTTTGATAGTGGGATACGCGAACGACGAGCGATTTTTGGCGGACAAGCAAGATGGGCGGTTTTTACTTTTAGCCATGGTCAAAAACAAACAATAAAATGAGTCGTCACTGAACCACGTTCAAAGGCCACACAAACGTCAAGCCGTGGACCACTTTCCTAATGCTTTGGCCTTAGACCAGCGTGCCCATTTCATAAAATCTAGCAGATTGGGTAGTATTCATTACCTAAAGTAAAAGCTTTGGTACCATTGAAACTGAAAGCTCATGTTTTAAGTTCCTTGAATGGCAATTTAGCTAACGAATTGCACTTGACAGACGAAATCACACGCTCATATTCAACCTTTTGTCAAAACAAAAATTGCTTTTCTTGTCGTGGTTGACCGTGTAGATATTCTTTGTTGCCTTAGTATGGGAAGGGGTTATTAGACTCATAGGGCAACTTATTTCATGCGCCTATAGCAGGAACTACCCTATTTGATTTTGTGTCCAAGGTCCTCTCTAAAACAAGCCTCTGGCTTAAGAAGGAACCTGGGGTGGCAAAATCATTAATAAAAAGTAAAAATTAATTAAAAGTTAATTTAATCATTAACTGAATATCAATGAATCTTGCCAATATTCCACCCTAAACCCCGAAATATATCATATCATATCAAATTGTGACAAGACAACCAACCTGATTTTGGCATCACAATTTTTCATTCAAGGCTAAATCTGACTTAAATTCAATATCCTCATCACCCTGTTAGGGTGCATCTTCAAGAAAAAAGGACGAGCCAAGATCGACTGTCTGAGTGTTGGTGGTGCCGTGAAGTGGAAGCCGAAACCGGAGCATCCTTACTCCCGAGTTATTTACCCATGCATTAGCCGGTTTGGAGACGCCAGAAAAAGCCCGCGAAGTCTGAAGATGAAGCCTGTAGTAAAGGCTGCAGTACGGAAGGCGTCGCCGCCGCGTCCAGAGCAGGAACAGACGTTTCAAGCCAAATTGGCCGAAGTCAAGCGGATGAGGGAAGCGGGGATATTGGGTGGGCGGGGTGGGGCAGGACCAACGCCGGGTGGGAAACGACTCATTATTAATGGGAAACCCGCCGAACGCGTTTTGGGGGATTGGGCCGAGATGAAGTCATCCCGGGGAAAGAGCTATTATTTTAACATGAAATCCCAGGTTTCAACCTGGATTGCGCCAATCGAGTTTCAAGTCGAGCCGCGGGTGCCGCCTCTACCAAATGTGAACCACGCCCCCCGGCCAGCATCGCCAGCTCCACTTCCACCTGCTCCAATTGAGCCAATGCGGGTGGGCGTGGACCGGGAGGACAATCCGCCTCCAAAGGTCAATGAAAAATCAGCTGCAACTTCTACAGTCAAAAAGAAAAGCACTACTGGGTTTAAAATGAAAATCAAGGGTGGGGTCACGAAAAAAAAGGGAAAAGTGAAGAAAAAGAACGGCAAAAAGGTCAATAATGGGAGTGGATTATCTGTATTTGAGGGCAATTCCGACTCTGAAGAAGATCACTCCAAAGGGTTTGACCTGAGTGAACGCGATGCGGGCAAATACTCACCTTCCAGTCCTTCCAAGAATTCTCCGAGGTCTAGATCTAGGTCCAGGTCCAGGTCCAAATCAAGAGCAAGATCCAAGTCAAGATCAAGATCACCGTCAAGATCTCGCAAACGGTCCCGCTCAAGATCCCGCTCACGAAACCGTAGGAAACCGCGATCACGTTCAAGATCGCGGTCCCGCCATCGATCTAGATCTCGCTCACGATCACCCAAGAATAACGCAAACAGCCAGCCAACTCCTAAACTTCCTTTTGTCAATGCGGCCCCAGTGCCAGCCCCTGATCTGAACATGAAAGCCGTCCTTGAAGCCAAGGCCAAAATCGAGTCTCAAATGAAGTCCCATAACTCACTCATTTCCTTTTTGGATCACAAGCCCTCGCATCAGGTGGTGAACCCCACCTGGATGACCGAGTACAATTTCCCAGCCACTCTGTCACGTTGCATGTTTCCTAAAATCTCTGACGTGCTCCACGAAATGCAGACTAATCGGGGGAAAAAACGCTCTGCCACTCTGGCACCAATTCCCGCCGCGATCAAGGAACAGGCAGCCGGTCTGGTCAGCGAGGATGACCTTCGCAAGGACATGTTCCTCCTCGAGCTCAAAGACCCCAACAACAGGCATAGACTGCTCACTGAGAAACTCGGACAGACCGTGTACAAGATCCCTGATGAATTGTGGGAGCGGTCGTTCAGCGTGTTTCAGATCGACCTCATGCAAGGTGTGCGCTTGGAAACGAAACCCCATGGGTTCACGGAGGACAATGTGCCGGTGTACACACGCACCGGTAAAGTGTGTAAAAGTATACCGTATCCAGAGGACATCGTGCGGTGCCATGCAGTCCTTCAGGTGTGGAAAACTGAGCGTTGCCATGTGGTCTATGCTAATAAGACCTATCTCATAGAGCGCGATGATACACAGTGGAAAAAGGACCTGGAGGATTGTCGCAAGTTCCTCAGAGAGAATGGCTATTGATCTTTTTTGTCTCACATCTCAAAAAACGATGGCCCATTCTACTTGCTTATGTTCTCTCAATTGAATTTGCCAATTTGAATATGACTGTTTTGCCAAACTCGTACACTTTCCAGACTTCAAATTTATTGTTAAGTTAGTGGTATATTGACATCATTTGCACTGGTTCTGATGGACCCCCTCAGAGAGAAAATGGTTCCGCTTAAAAATTGCAATTAGACGCCGAGACTGCTCTTAAACTAGCAATGACAGCATCGATATCAGCTTGAGCTCCAGCGCAATCTCCTCCTGTGGCGCTGCAGGTTCCATCCATACCAGGGGGACCTGCAGGACCCGGTGGTCCAGGTGGACCAATGGGCGGTGCTATGTCCCCATCCACAGCTCCGGCTGCACGAACGGCGTTGCATACTGTGCGAAAGTTTCCCTGTAAGTTTTGCAGTTGGTTCCGTGTAGACAGAGCACTGATGGCGGCTCCTCCGCTCAAAATACCCAATCCAGCTAAAAGGGCAACCGCCACACTTTTGGTCACCTGAAAGGGGAATTCATTCCCAAAAATACCTATTGTTAGTGATGGAAAGAGAGGTTAATCAGAAATAATAGGTACTACAAGGGCTCGAATTTGGGGCAATAATCTCGATCGTTCATCAAAAATCACGGGGGTGGAAAGTTATTGTCATCACTTTACCCTAAGGGTCTTTAGGGATCCAGTGCTAATTTCACAAATCTTCTACTTTGCTGAGTGCACTCAGGGTAGCCTAACTTTTTCGAAGTGAACTTTACCATCAAATGAACATTTTAGACGGAACTATTGTTCCTCTGCAAAAATACACTTCTCGTAAATGATCTTTGAAGATTTGCGCCCCTCCATTCAGTGAACGCATCCGCGTAGTTTTTTTTCTATTCTGTCATTTCATGTATGGAATTGCTGTGCTAAGCATGGTTATCAAACGCCAGAGATAATTTATAGATTTATCTAGAGCACGATTTCCCTTCGAGTTCCTTTGACAACCATGACTAAGCTGAAATTTTTCTTCGCTCTTATGTCTAGCTTATTAGTTCTCCACCTGATTGTTCATTGTTAAGATAATGATTGTTTTTTAATGTGAAATAGCACTCTTTTATTTGTACCAAACCATTATGTTCTGAAGTCCATAGACGACTACTGCCTCTGTCTCAGCCAATATCAGAGCTTAACTCTTGGGGGGAAGTTGTAGGTTTAAAAGCTTATGCTACAACATGTTGGACAGCTTTCCTTCTAAGGATCTGATAAACTTAGGTCAGAAAATTGGGTCAACAAAACAATTAAGGTGGTACAAGTCTTTTTCGCTAACCACACACAAATTTTTGAACGTTGATTTATAGACTTTTGTATATTTTGTTTTACAGCCATAATCGAATAACTGCATCACATTTAAGACATTGCACTCAGAAAGAAAAAAACACTTACCATATCCGCGTCAAACGTTTTTAACGGCTGTTGAAAATTCTTCAAAGCTCCGCCATTTTTGGTCCTGGTGAAGCCACCTAAATCATAAAACAACATGAGAAGCGCTCAATTTTTGAATACTTCTCCCAGATTACTTGAAGGCTCTCCATTGATGATGGCTCCCAAAACAAGGGCACTTAGTAAAACGACCACAATTGGCTTCATTTCGTTTGCGTTCAACGGCAAAGATGAACTGATCGTCCCCCAATCTAAAAACCACATTGTCTCGTCGCATATGGTTCGGACTTGGACACATTCATTGCCAGCTATGATTTCTCTTTGAGCGATTATAAGAAAGCAATTCGTGCTTTACAAGGAAAACGCGACACCTGCAATAATAACCAACCAACCATTGGCAAAGAAACTGGTCAAATTGTTTTCTAAAAGAATCCGTTCGGAAAACTAGGTCAATAAAGAAAAGCGAAAACAAGTAACCAATAGAAGGCAGCTCAATCGAATGATCGGAAAAATACGTGACTTGATACAGCTTTTGACTCTTAATAAAAAGATGATTGTAGTGCAGTTCACTACCGCCGACCGAGTTATGCTCGGGGTCATGGGTTCGAGCTCAGTTCTGCTCCATAACCCATCATCTGTCTACTGGATACCCACCTCGAATGGCGCCCTCTATAACCCAGAATGGGTCCTCATACATTCCGTTGTGAATCAAAATCTGGACTGGCATTAATAACCGTGTGTAAATCTCTCCAATGAAATCGATGAATGATTTTTATCAAAATAAAGAAAATATTGTTGAAAAAGAGTTCATCCCATCCTGAAGAATTTTGACTCACTAGATTCATGAGAGTCAGTTGCAATTATTTTAGCATGATAGCTTTTCTTTGTATTCCGCGGGGTCTTCAAGAGTGGATTGATTTTGAAGTTCCGATTTAAGCGCTGATTGAGAAAGACGCGCTGAAACATGCCTTCAAAATTTCGCTTGAGATCCTGAAATATGCTCAAGAAGTGCAAGAAGATATCTTCAAAAATGTGCTGAAAAATTGTTTCAAATCTAATGATTCGAAAAAAAAAACATTTTTTTAAAGCAGGACTAAGCGAACGTCATGGTATTCAAAAAAACTATTTGTCTAATACACAGGCAAGAACCACGTTCTCCACGACACAGGCAATTACTGATATTGATACAAATTTTGGCTGTCTTTACTGATCGGCCCTCATGGAATCGGAAGCAATGAAAACCAGACGGAAATCTTGCCGATTACCAAGTCACCATTTTAAGTATGTTTCAGTAGAGACAATAGCAAAGAATATCTTCAATTGTTTTAGCCGTAATCGTTTGATGAAGGCAAGGAATAGAAAAGCTAGTCAAGCACCGTCTGAATAAATGATAATTATCTTTTTTAATCTGGTTACTGATGATGGGCATTTATATAACCATAAATCAAACACTCACTACTGCCTTTATGAACTGACTGACGCAAAGTAGCAAGCTCAAAGCCAGATTGATAACATTACTGTGTTTTTGAATTGCTGGATGTTCACACATGTGATTGAAATTGGTGACAGAAAGAAAAATGAAACCGATCCATTACTTACGTGTATTCTTAGTCCGTTTCTTATTGGCCAATTGTCCAGTACGTCGACTGGCCCCTTCTCATTTCATTCACTAGAATAAATGGATC
Organism: Tigriopus japonicus; assembly: GCA_010645155.1. Lineage (NCBI taxonomy): Eukaryota > Metazoa > Arthropoda > Copepoda > Harpacticoida > Harpacticidae > Tigriopus > Tigriopus japonicus. The sequence continues at coordinate 122,087 of JAAGOF010000086.1, forward strand.
TTTGTACGAAGGGGATCCAAACTGAAGGTAGACCAAGTTTGCAAGATGGTTAAGGTGGTCTACACGTCAAATAATTCATCAAATAATAGGACAAATATTTGCCGAAATATTCGAAATGTTTGATGAACCTAATGCTAAGTATGAGTCACTACTGAAACGTTCTGACAAATATTTGTCAAATCATTTGACGGGCATTTAATAAGTTCAATTTTGGATGAACAAACATGATGATTTATCCTTTATCAGCAAATTTCTCAGAGGTCAATGGCCCTTTTTCAAGGTGTTTTTGCATCTTAAAGGGATGCGTAATCTCAAGTTTTCTTTGAACAGAGCCTCCTACTAAAAGTCTAAAACTGTAAATACAGTAAAAGTTTGATGTTTGTCGTAAGAATACTAGATTTAAGCCTAACTTTGAGTAAACGAGTACTCTTACTGCTGAACACTGACGGAAAACATTCTCTTTAACTTTTTAAAGAATGCCATAATCACATAAAATATGTTCCTGTCAATGACTTTGAATGCCCCTTGTAAATCTACTACTTTTACCGTCAGATGCCTCTTACCCTTTTAATCTAATGTTAGTGAAGTGCAGAAAGAGAAAGTGAATGGAAGTACTTTGTCTCTACAGCTAGGATTGTACTAGATTTCTCACTTTAAGCAGGCCTTTAGGACCGATTGAGTGGGCTTAATGCCCAAATGAGCAATGAATGGCATCCATAGATAAATTAATTAAAGATATCTCAATTTTGACAACGCTCAAAAGCACCCTCTGGAAGGGATTACCTAGAGTTAGTCTTGAAAGTAGTGCTTCATGATGAAGCTCATAGAGTGCGTTGCGTTGTGTGTAACGCAAATATTTCATGACGTTTGCGTCTCAGAGTCAATCCAGAAGATGCAGCCTGAGTCATCTAGAGGTCACGGATCAAACTACTGTCGCCGTAATCAGCCTGTTTAGCTAGAACTGAGTAGTTTGGGGCTTGGTCTGTGATGGCATCGAAAAGGGGGAATGAGCAAATCCAATGATTTTATGTTTTTTAATGACTCAGCTTGAAAATCTTTGTATCAAAGCACAATGAAACCTGGTTTCGGAGGGCGGAACAGCACTGTTATGCGTTAAAAAAAAATGCGTTTTGATCCCATGTGGCGAAAAATGGGATAAACGTGATTTTAAGATTTTAAAAACAACCATTTCGATGGCTTCATTCATGATTATAAATTGGCTAAAAACATTACCTTTATATCAAGTCACTTGTCAAAGGAGTATTAGAGGTAATATCTAACAATAGACTCTCAGATAAAGTATTGATAATAACACCAATTTCTTTTCCTGAACACCAGCAATGATTTTTGTCATTTCGATTCTTAACAGCAAGTTTACCTTTACTTTCTCAAAACGGGATGAATTTTGTGTATGATGGAAGACTTAAGATTTTTTGTGATAAATATTGAAAAATGTAAAAAATAGGAATTTTATTTTCAGGCCAGGGGAAGACCTTCATTTGTTCAGCCATGCTTTTACGTGAACGTATTGGAATGTTCTCTATTCTCGCTCTTTTACTCCACATTCTTTCGTAAATGCTTACCCTAGTTATTTCAGTTATTGTTTTGAATATAGGCCATGTCTTTTATTAGATAAACGCACATCTATTCACCAACCGACACCCACCATTCTGCAGAATGACTTGAAATAAACACGTTTGCTTGGACGAATTTTGTATTTTATCACATTTAAAAAAATCCACTGACGTCACGTAGTTCCCATGCTTGTTCAAATATTAGTGACTATGAAATAACTAACCTTCTTTACCACATATCCGATAAAATCAAGGACCCTAACACGTATTCACTTGTTGATACTTTTTCAAAAATTACAAGTCGACGCTGACACTTCTCTGAGTCTGGCAATGACGTCACTGATATCAGCTTGAGCTTCAGCGCAGTTGTCACTGTTTCCTGTGGCGCTACAGGTTCCATCCATCCCTGAAGGACCAGGCGGACCAATGGGACCGGGTGGTCCAGGGGGGCCAACAGGCGGTACCCGTCTCCCATCCACTGATCCAGCTGCACGAATAGCGTTACATACGGTGCGGAAGTTTCCTTGAAGACTTTGAAGTTGGTTCTGCGCGGACAAGGCACTGAGGGCAGCGCCACCGCCTAGCACACCCAATCCAGCCAAAACAGCTACTGCCACTTTTTGGGTCAACTGGAAGATAGGATCATTGTTATTTTTCTATAAATAGCTGTATTAGAGAAGTAATTAGTAACAATTACATTTAAATAAAATTGCTAATACAATTACTCCCCATGTCTGTTCAGAGGGAACCCCAGGACAGGTTATGGAGTTAGCGGGCAGTTTTGTAATTTTGCAATGAGTCGGCAGGCTAAGTGAAGATTCCTAAAATTTGGAGTTTTTGACATCCCCCCTTAGAAAATTAACCGTTCCTAAAGACTTGACTTTAGAGAAAGACCACACTAGAAGGCCTTTTTTGTGTGTAGGGGGGATGTTTTATTACAGGGGATTCCCTGTAACTAAAGTTAACTATTAACGCTAGTGCATAAGATATAAACATGAAATTAACATTTACATGAAATTTGGTCTACTAACAAGTTATTGTTGGCAGATTCATTCAATCCTTGAATGGTGGGTTGATCAGGAATGGTATTTAAACATTTGCCTAATCCTGCCTTAAATGATGTTGGAGTCAATGAGATTATTGGGACAAATGACACAGTGCCTTGATATTGTTCCATTTCCATTTCGCGAAGAAGACACAAAGTGCTTGTGAATATCTCAACATTTCTAAAATAAAACCAGGTACTAAAAGTCTATGAGCCTCAAATAAACTTGAAACAGACGCCGTGTTTAAACTGAAAACCCGAAAGTCTGCACTTAGTCTGTCTATCCCGTAAACAAAGTTTCAGCCTTTGTTGAACTGAGTGCAAATTTTACCGAAATCTTTGATAATTTTAAGGCAAAAAAAGGGGCAACTTAATCACAATCGATTAATAAGCTTACCATATCCGAGTCAAAAGGGTTTAATGGATGTTGAACATAATTCGAGCTTGCCACACTTGTTGGTCTCGTAAACGTACCTAAACATATGAATGATTAAAGAGGCTCTTAGAGAAAAATTCAACTTTTTTACCTTTATTAATTGGCGGCTCCCCTGTGGTGGGTCCCAAAACAAAAGCACTGATGAAAATCATAGCTATCGAGGTCATTTCGTTCATGTTCGACCACAAAATTGAACTGATGATCACCCCCAAACTTCAAACCACATCAAGTTGTCCAAGGAGGCCTGAAAGATGGACTTAACCAGCGAAAAAATAAAACTGAATCAGCATTTCACTCTACTCTGCCTTGTCAGTCATATGTTGAGGAAATAGTGCATAAAATTCAAAAAGAAAGTAGCGAAGGAAGTCCAGATATGTATAAAATTTACAAAAGAGGATCACAAGTTTTTTTCATTTTGTGCAACTTTGCAAATTAAATTGGATTGAGAAATTGAATCAAAGCTTCAAAATCCATCACTAGAGGGAGGCAAAACATGGACAAGGTATCGAAGAGATTTCGAAGATTATCTTCTGGAAATATCAAATAAAGGGTCTGGCAATGATGGTGGTGGTAATGCAAGTTTGGAGGGTTGAAATCGTGAAACAATGTTGGTCAAAATCACTAGGAAGTAACAAAGTTTCTATGTTTTCCATGGGTGCATTACTTTTCCTCGTTACAAGCTACCATTGTCTTGAACTTGTTATCAAGATTGCCACTTGTATATTAGAGTTAATTTCGTTTTATAATTCGAGTCTCTTTGAGTTCAACTGAAGTGTTGTTGTGTTTAAGAACCAAAAAGTCATACTGAGTGATCATAAATTAAGGCCAAAGATGTTTCTGACACCCCATCATATTTTACCACAAGATGGCGTGTGTTGCGTTTCGAACCAGGAGTGTGGCCAGTTTTGACTCGGAAGTTTATCGTTGTTAAAAAGGGCAAATTGAACTTTTTGAAAAGACTTAAACAAGGGCCAATTTGGCAACACTCAAACTAGTTCGATTTCGAGTTCTATCAGGTTCCACTTATGAATTTCGAGTTGGCAGTGCTGCCATATTTTATGGCAGATAAGGTCTATTGCCTGTTGAAAAGTTTAGTTGTGGTCAGATTTTTGAAATCTGCTGGGAGTGGTGTATTTTGAGCACCCAAGTCACATATTTTTATGATTTTATTTAAACTTACACATAGTACTAGGTTCACCAAGTATGAATATTTTGGCAAATATTTGTCACATTATTTGATGAATTGTTTGACGTGTCGACTTGAGTGACAGAAATGCCCGTTTTTTTTAAATTGGTCTATTAAGCTTTTTTTGCCTCTAGTGTTCAATTTCGCATAGATAATCCATGCAAAACAAGTAGGTCCACATTTGCCAATGTTTGTATTCAATTGTTTCTGGAAAGAAATCCATATTTTCAATTAACACCAGCCTTGTCATCCAGATTTGAGTCGTTCTCATTTTTGGCTCGAATTTGGAGCCATACGTACAATACACCTCTGATCTGAGGGTTTAGAGGAAGAAGCAATTCCTCCTTGGCAAAGAAAACGTGACATCTGCCAAAGAAATTGGAAAAATTGTTCTTGGTGTAATGGCACATTTCGGAAGTTCATTTAAGACTACGAATCTAAGGTGATTAAAAAAGAGACGTGTTCAGAAAGTGTTCGAACGGAAAAATGAAAAAAGAAAGAGAATATTTTTATAAGGTTTGATTTTTGTCTTACATGCATGTAAGCGATTTTTTTTCCAAAAATACTACATAAATGCTTTCAGAGCCGGTGTCGATGCCGAAAATGCCGGTGTCATCCATCCCTACTTGGCCTTATTTCTTTACGTAAAACGCAAAAAAACCAAAGGCTTCCTTCCCTCCCAAAAAGTCCTTTCCCCTTGTTTTCGTTGCTAGCGATCGATAGTGAGAAGATTTTTGAACACCTCTCTCAAGCTTCCAATCAAAAATGCAATGAAACAATTCATTTTTCCCAAAGACTACGTTACAAGATTGTTCCCCTCTCAATTCTAATCTAGCGTTAAAATGATGTTTAAAAGACAGGTATTATTATAACCAACACACCGCCAATCCCATTTCCCTAGATACTTTTAGATTTTTGATTACAGCATTCAGTTTTGAGATTCTAACCAAATCTCTGTAACATTCGGCCATTCCTGTAAACCACCAAAATGCGTCTTGGGGGTTTTCCACTTTTTTCACATGATCAACCTTTTTGCGCGTGTAAAAAAAGTCCCTTTTTTAAATAAAAAAAAAACACGGTGCAATTTCGACACGGTTTCTTTTTCAGTGAATAATCTGGAAATGTGTTTTGGTTTCTATTGACACTATTATTCGCAGGATAGATAATATGGATATGGTTGTAGTAATACAAATTGTCTCACATGAAATAGTAATAATAGTTAGCCTTAAAATGGTGTTGTTGCTAAAAGTGGGGCGAAGAAATAGTATTAATTAATTAGTAGTACGTACTAGGTCAAAAAAGAACAACGCTGTGAATGAACGATATTACAACAGCCTGGTTGAGGAGGATTTTACTACTGATTTCGTAAAAATTCAAACATCTCCCCTGCTCAAACATTAGTTATTGGGGGGTGGTCGTGTCAAAAAGGTTCTTCTTCTTCTTCCATCTTTTGTGTGTGTGTGTTCTTGAGGTGAGTAATGCATCACAATCAGGATCGATCGTTATAGTAGATCAGAGCTTTCCGAAAGAAGCCAAGGACTCTTCGGTATCACTTGACGTGTTCTTCGCGTTAGAATCGTCATTATCATTAGTATCGCGATCGATCCTGGATGAGTTGTGGTATTTGGTGGAGGTATTGTTCAAGAGCGTCTCGTCCTCGTCATCTTTGGACACATCGAACAAAGTGAGGTCGTCAAAGTTCTCTTCTTCTTCTTCGTCGTCCTTGATGAAGCTTGTCCGATGATTTCCGGAACGGTGATCAAGATCCTGGTCGGATTTGGGTCGGTCGATCTTCTCGAGATGCTTGATGATGGCCTCGGTGGCTTTGATGCCACGAGAACTCGTCACAGATGCCTGAAAACAAACCAACGAGATGATTATTGAGAGCAAGTTTTGTTTGGGAATGAAGACTAGAAACAGAGAATGACTTACGGATGCGGTCAGATTCATAAAGTTGAAGAACTTTTTCAGAACCGTGACCATGATGACAAAGTTTCCGTCGGGCAAAAAGCTGCGAACTGTTGCCTCATGATCCTGAAAATGGAAATAGTTTGAGCGAATTGTCGAAAGGTTGGAGTACAATTGCAAGCTATTGTACCTTGTCGTCAATGATGAGGTAGCCAATGATGAGCGTCACGTACGAGCCTATTAGCGTGTCTTCCATGTGTCTACCCGCTTTGTGAAGCACTAAAACGAAAAACAAAGCCAGGTTATAACTGTTTTTGTTGAAAATGTCCAATATATTTTCTTTTGTTTTTGCTACTCACATTTGGCTACAGTCTCGTCGATTCTCTCCTCTTGGGTTTTCTTGCGCTCCTCTTCTTTCTCCTCGTCGTCGTCTTCCTCTTTCACGCCGTCCAATATATTGTCTGCAATCACAGTTTTAAATGACACGAAGAAGACAAAAAAGAAAGAAATATTCATTCGCCTTACCAGTCTTGGCCTCTTCGGTTTTAGCCGATTCTTCTTTCTCGAGAAAGAGTCGGATCAATCCCTGAGGCGCGAGTTCTCGCTCGGATTCGGCTAAAAACGTGTCCGAGCTGTTGGGAACGCGACTTTTCATTAACAAAGCCCTAGAATCAATGATGGAGAAAAGAAAAGCATTGAAATCTGACACTACTTCCACTGTGAGCGAATTCCAAACGAACCGATTTTGTTTGGAGTTCTCCACGAGGTTGATGAGGAGTGTGAGCGCTAAAACGAGGACATCGAAGCGTTTCTCGAAAGGCAGACTCTTTGGCAGGGAAAACAAGCAATGAAGGGTCATGTCAAACATGTCCTTCTTCAGACCAGCAATCTCAGAGCCCACACCTAAAAAATAATAATGAATTTCCTTGAAACTAATTCACTCTTGAAACGGCGGAGGTTGGGTGAAACCCAAAGTTGCTCCACTAAACATTGGAGGTTGCGTGAGTCAATGCAAAAATGCTTACATTGCTGGTGATAATCGTGGACCAGGTTGATGTAAACACGCATGACATCAAAGAGGACCTCTCTCAGAGAGAAAGCCACGGAATCCTTATCATTGATGTCTGTGGACGGGTTGAGCGGGACTTCCTCATCCAGGATGCGGAACATGCTGTGGATGAGGTTTATGAACTTGCAGTCCTCATACTTGAGCAGGTACGAACAGTTTTCCTCATTCTCATGGGTCACCTGCATTCAATAGGAAATAGGGGCGGTCATTCATTCACTCATTCATTGGCACTCACTCCATGGGTCAAGCAGAAGTACTTACATTTTCTAATACTTTGAGCACACGCCCCGCCTTCTTGAGCTTGTCATGGAGAGGCTCAGTCCACATGGAGATCTCATCAGCCGTGAGGTAGGTGACACAATCAGACAGGGTGTGGACCAAATGATCCAGTCCTCCCAGTTCGCGGAGCTCCTCCTTGAACCATTCGCCCGCTCGCTTGGACGTCAGCGAAAGCAACGTCTCCATGGCCAGATGATCTGAGGTGATGTGGTCCAGGGACAGATTGGCAGCATGCCCTCGGGCCTTCATGGCCCCCACCAGGTCCTTGACCTTCTGCTTGTTCTTGGTGAGCTCACGCTGGTTCATGCCCGAGCCTTCCAGGGCATCCCGAATCCTGGACTCGGTGTCCAGCAGATTCAACATCAGCTCCAGGGACTCCCTGTCCAGGTCCATGTTGAGTCGATCCTGACTCAGAACGAAGAGCACCGTGGCGGCGCACAACGCCAAACTAGAGTTCTCCGGGGCGTCTTTGAGCTCCCCAAAGAACTTGGTCACCGTGCCTGGAAGTAAGAAACAAAAAAAGGTGGTGTTTTTTTGGCATTAAGGTACGGTTAGGAATCGTTACCATGAGCGCGGAGATGCATGCGGAATGAGGGCTCCATGCATTTGGAGGCCAGGGTGATGGTGGAGAGACAGCGTGTGGAGAGGTTGTTCCGACTGCCCAATCCCTCCAGGATGTAGTCGACGTCGTCGTTGAACTCTTGGAACTCGCCCGAATCCTGGATCTGATGGGCGCGTTTCACGTTCTTGATCACAGTGTAATACTCCTTTTGCTCCTAGAAGAATCATTGATCATGATAAATATTGGACCATGAAACAGATGTGAACCCAAGGACTGATGTTGCAATCCCTAAAATACAACGCTTAATGAGGACTTTTACCATTACAAGCATACTAGTAAAGTTTTCTTTTCAAGCTTCATTTCAATTGCCTTTGTTTCCAGATGCGTATCCTTTTGCAAATATAGCTCACATATTTTATCAAGCCTTTTACACGGAAAGAGCCCAAGATAAAGTATATAGCTACTTCTTTAAACCTTGGAATGATTAAGAGCATGATATTGAAACAATTCTTCTACTGACAATCGCTAAATTCAATAGGAATACGTAAATTGCGTTTGTACTTCAACAAGTGAAACCTAGCCTCTTTTCTTTATTACTATTATTTCGAGTTGACAACAGAATTACATATTTCAATTTTCAGCTCATTCAAGAATCACACTGAAATGTTACGAAAAATAGCACCAACCCTCTTTCTTAGGTTGTCCATCAATAGACAAAAACGATCATTCCCTCAGGATCTGAGCCCGCCTTTCAGCTACAAATACCTCCCTTGTTCATGAATTGGCACTAGTTTCTTTCTTTCTTACCTTTGGACATTTGACACTCATCACTTGGACGGTCGAGTCGTCGAGAGGGTGAGATCGACCCCCACCACTAGTACTACTACTACTACTCTTGGTGCTGCCCGAACCAACGGGCATCGAGGCCACTCGAACCAGTTTCGAGGCCGAAAATGAGAGGTCTGTGGGTGCCACTGCAGTTGTGGAACTTGGATGTGGATGATGATGATCCTCGTCAAAGTCCAGACGACTGCCACCTCCACTGGCACTACATGAACAATGAAATAGAGAACCAAGGTAAACAAATAGTCATGATACGTACTAGTTGAAAAATAAGAAAGAGATTGGAATGCATTGAGGCCTAGGACATTAATAAGGCCAAGAAGGTTTGGTTCCTTTCTTCCATGAGTGTGACAGAAACTAAAGACTGAACAGAATCTTCGATACACAGACCCAGTGAACAATTTGCGAGGGTAAATTGGTTGCGTTCTGTTTGTAGTACAATTTGGAAAAGAAACTCTTTTGTCTATTGACACAAATGTGCTTTTGGGTTTACTTATAGTTTTTTCTTCCAGACCGTCATGCTCAAATGCCAAGCTTCCATAATATGAATGAAAACACTTCACTTTCATATGTTGACGGAAATCTAGTGATGGAGCACGAGAAACCCCATTAAAAAGCTTGATTTTTTTTTTCAACATCAATTTGTTGCGTATTTCAAAGGTCATCATCTTACCTGGCAGAAGGAGCGGGAAACCCAAAAACGGCACGGGTGAGCACTTCCCGTTGGAAATCATCAGCAGGCGGCCGATCAGAATGGGCATGCCAATTGTGTTTGTACAAACTCTTCTTGCTAGTCTGATCTCGGTCTTTGGTCTTGAAGATGGACTTTTTCACGGGTCGCGGCCGCGCCACCGGCGCATCCACGGGCACGCCTGATGGCGCCGGCGGCGGAGATGCGGCTGGCGACTCTTTCTCAGAGGGGGTCACTCTCTCACAAACGGCTACAGTTTGAGCCTTGGTCAGGGGAATCACGGGCGAGAGCCGCTTCACGGGTGCGGATGCGGGCACGGGTGGAGGGGTGGGATCTCGGGGAGGGCTGGGCGGGGGCTCGGACCCCTCATCTTCCGACCAATCACGGGCCAAACTAGCCGTGTTTGAGAGCGGAACCACGGGCGGAATGGGGCTGATACGACTGCGGGTGCTTGCCACGGGCTCTGGCTCCTCAGGCGTAGGTGAAGGGACGGAGGCGGACGATGGCGACGACAACACTGCGGGCGAAACGGGCGGCGATTCCGACTCCAAGACCAGCCGCACTGCGGGCGATGCGGGTGCGGCAGGTTCTGGCTCTGGCGACGGATGAGCCGGTGGAGGACTGTCCGGCAGACTGGGCTTGACTTCCGGCTCTGGAGGAGGAGGCAGCACGGGCTTGATGCGCAATTTCAAAGGCGGCACTTTGGCCACCACGGGTGCGGGTGCGGGTATTGCAGGTGGATCGGGCGGAGTTAGCCAGGTTTCCACGCGGGGTTCCTTGGGAGGGCGAGAGGTGAAGAACTTGTTGAGGCGTCCGGCGGATTTGAGGCTGGACAAGGCGGGCGCCACACTGGCGGGCGCGCCGCCACCGGCGGCGGGCCGTTTGACGGGTCGATTAACGGGCGCGCTGCCGGTGGCGGGTGCGCCGGCAGACCTCTCAACCGGCGTCACCGATTCTAAAAGGCCTGAAATAGGAGAATGAGACGGGGTTAGACTAAGAGCAACCCCCGGAGATGCGGGTGGCACAATGTGTCGATGGCGTTGGTGTTCAAGTGGTGGGTGGATGTTTCACAGCAAACCTTTTTTTTTCTTTCTCAATCAAAAATCACGTCCATCCTGTTAAGGACTGGCTTACCTTTGTTTGTGAACTTTTTAGTCTATTTATTGGGGTTTTGTGGGTTCAGAATCTCCATGCAAGATTACCTATTCCTAGGGGAACGAACCGTTTTAAACGGTTGCGTGCCGTTCATGACCCTGGGCCTTCCTTTTATCGTGAACAATACAACAAGAGTTAGTAAGAATACGTAGTGTGTTGGGTATGATGTTCGTCATAGATCGAATGCATTGCTTTTAGAAATACGGAAAATGAGCGTTCTTGATAAACATCAGACCTGGCTAGATATGCTGCTCGGGTCAATGGCATTGATTCCAGGTTTATTTAAAAATAGGATGGGTACTATAATTGAATACAATTTAACAATTGTTGTTTACGAATACACCCTGCACAATGACAAAATGAAGAGGGCAAGCTAGGTTAAAACATGAAACATGGTTTTCTTTTCTCATGAAAGCGCACTTGATGAATCTTATTTTGGTATTTTGCGGAATTTCTCCGGAAAGGATTGCAAATTCTGCGTATTTCATTCATACCTTAGTTGGACACAAAGTCATCTCTGGCTGAAGATGTAAGAGAAATCTTGAAAGAAAAAAAATGCAAAAAGTACCCTATGTTAAAGCAGTTTTCCGTAGTAAAAGATGAAAATGAAAACACGACTTGATCAATTTTGGGTCTTCAATCACCTTATTAGTTATCACTAGAGCGGCCGAAAATATGTAATTTTGAAAGCCAAATACTTAAATATTATTTAAGGAAAAACTATCAAAATATTTAAATTACAACCAAATATTTAAAAAATATTTAAATTTGTTAGGAGTTTGGCGCAATAAATTGGTATTTTTGAACCAGAAATATTCGTAAACAAATCTTCAGTGCTAAAAAATCATACCGGGCAATGAAAATTGGCTATTCTTGGCAGTCCTTATCTATGCCCTACATACATTTAGTTAATACATTTTACTGCCTAGAGTTTCGTTGAATATCCAAACTAGAGTTTCCGTATTTCTTTCCGGTTGGAGTTACGGTTTTCAATTTAAGATTAAGATCCATTGTAATTTTGAGCCCAAGCAGATCAATTTTATTATTTCCCACGCATATTTTCCATTTTAGTTTGCCTATGCCCATCAAAAGAAGTCATAAAAGTTATAAAAATTGGAAGATTTTGACAATGCAGTTTTTGGAAAGGTCAGATTTTATGTCAAAATTTCAAAAGATTTGCTGAAATTGTGGAGATTCTTGGAATGGTTCAATGAAAAACGGGAATTTTCCTTTAATTTTAGAAGAAAAAGCCCAAATATTTTAAAACTGCACAAAAACGCAAAATATTTAAATGAAATATTTTTTATCTAATTAAATATTTTCGGTCGCTCTAGTTATCACGGACTTATTGTCTCAGGTCGATCTTTATCAAACGCTCTATTTCTTTGGCAGATTTGTAAAATTTGCCCAGAATGGTAAAAATAGGTCAATCAACATGCGTACAATAAATAGTGCAATCAAAAGTTTGGAAAAGTGCGATTTGTACGAGAATGTTTTTGAACTAACAAGAATAATTTCTGCGGGGAAAAAATGTTGGGATTAAATCGTCGTGTTCATGATCATTAAAGGAATATAGAGTGCTAAAATCACCATACTGAATACGATAAAGTGTCAATGGGCTTTTTTAAATCACGGATTTCTCACTCGCCATCGCACTCAAGTGTCCTTTTTTGTGTTTTTCAAAATA
>JAAGOF010000086.1:134782-151883 GCA_010645155.1 Tigriopus japonicus
TTAATTGAAGGCTTCCAATTACTCCATTTGTTTTCAAATTACTTTGCAATACTTCTCAACATATGTACATTAACCATGCCATTGCCCGTAAATGCAACATTTTTCGAAAATCTGACCCTTGAAAACCGAGATTTTTTTGGCAAGCCTACACTACTAACGGTAGTTAGAGACGGCAGCAGGTCCGTAAAATGATACGGTAATCACTCCCATAGGGATTCACGTTTCAACAATCTACTGATTCGATTTCGAGCCAACTTTCTCTTTCCAAATTCGTTTTTTCTCTTTTATATATGTGAAATGAAAATATCACAATGAGTTATTCTATGCCCTTCATACCGCAACGTGACTATAACAAAGCATCGTTGTCGGATCCAATAATACGTTTTAATTCATATTTATCGACAAAAAAAATCGTTCTAATTCCAATCGCTTTTGCGCAATGACTTTGGAACGGAAAAATATTAATTTGAACTCACAGGTTCAATGGCGATCTCTTTTCCTTCGTTTTACTTTTCGTGATTTTCAGCGAGTTTTCCGACAATTTGGAATTTCTTTCCGTTTTTTTCTCCTTTTTCGTGAATGTAAGGGAAAACTTGCCATTTCCTCGCCTTTTAGCCATAAAATTTGGAATTCATCGTCGCGTTGCGGCCATTTTTATCTTATTTTCTAAAATATAGGTACCTGTACCGTTGCATTCGGGGAGAGTCCGTATACTGCAAAAACATTGATTTCTACACAAAAAAAGTTATTTAAAATAGGCCAGATCGGCTCCTACCAGCTTTCATCGGTTCAAACACAACGTTACCGTCGGTGGCCGACTATTTAATTCGGCATTTTTTCGAGTCTCATTTTCACTATTTCATGGAGAAACGCGCCCAATCTTGACCTTTCATAGCACCAAAATTGACGGCCGGATAAATAGGCCTATTTATTCTACGGTCGAGACAGAACTCGGATGAATCCATCAAATAATTATTCAATGAATTCATGAGATAAGGCCGATGATTCACTTTTCAACGGCTGTTTTTTTATCCGAGTTTCTCGGTCGCTGTCTTACCCGGGCCGCGATGAGGGGCAGGGGGGTTGGGCGGGTTTTGGGCGTGGCGATCCAGCCGCGATTTGAAGAACTTTTTGGGGGCGGGAGGCGTAGCGCGAGGCGGGGCGGGTAGCCCGCCCCCGCCCGGACCGCCGTGGGCCGTGCGCAACGACGTGAACGACGTGGAACCCCAACGTCCCACCACACCCGCCGATTTGGACGCGGCCACACCTACAAAATACCCATCGAAAAGGCAAAAATCAATACATATGTCTCATAACCTCAACTAAAAGGGCCATTTTGGCGCGGTTTGGCCATTTTCGAATGGACGTTCTTTTATCGCATCCGGGCCATAATCATAATAACAACGGAAATTGGTTTGGGACAGAGTTTAGTTTCGAGATTGACGCGGCTGACGTCGATCTCGATTTTATCGTCTTTTTGACTGACCTTTTTGACAGTGTTGTTTGAGCAGACGCTCGTAAGGCGTGCGACCCCCGGAAGACGACATCTCGCACCCGCGCACTCGATTCGCGATGAACCCGGAGATGATTATTATTCGGAAGAAGCGAGGATTCCCGAAGAGGGCCAATCAAAATGTCAATGGAGGAGGCGTGGCGGACGATTCAACTCCGGCGAGTTATATTCAGGCGGTCAAACCCTCAATCAATCCCGCCTTCGTCATTTTTCATGAGAAATTAGTCGTACTCTTTCACGGTAGCGCTCGATCCGGGTCCGAGATGAAAGACCAAGCGAGGATGGATTGGAGTGTCTTTCTATCGACGATGTCTCGGTTGTTTAGTTGTTTAGAGGACGACGCGGATGACGTCTCAAACTGACAGAGGGCGCCACTTCGGCGATCAGCCCCTCAGGGAATCCCTCCGATTTTATTTTGTCATAGAAATGGGGCCTATAAAAAAGAGGCGTCGGAGGCGTTGAAGTCGAGGGTATCGTGGGAGCGTAATGTTGCCCGATCGAGCCTCGATGATGAATTTTTTAAAATGATTAATGTCGGTTCAAAGGCGACCCCCGAGGGTCGGTCACCTTTTCGCGTTACGCTTAGAAAGCGGCCGAAGGCGCGCATGAAAAAGCGCGGCTAAAAGGGCCGCCGTTCAGCGTGACTCGCGCCATCGTGCGCGAATCCGAAGAAAAAGCTCAATTCGGTGAGTTCCATCGAAAATGAAATAGTTGAGCCTTTTGGTGATTTTTTCAAGGGATGGCAACGAGGGCCGTTTGATTTGGGATATAAATGGTGAAATTCCGATGAAGATGTATTCTCAACTGACTTCAACCGCAATTAAACTGCCAACGGTAGACCGAATTGCGTATAAATGTTAAATGTATAAATTTCATTTACCATTTACGTATACACGGGGAATGGCTTCTTATTGGATCAAAAACGTTAACGATTGATTAGCTCAAACGTACATCTAATTTCGGCTGCAATTCGATTATCATTGACTTACATGGCCAATATATAAGTTTTAACAAATTACAAAGACGCATTTGCTCATTCAAGAAAATGCCAGCGCAGAGATGCTTTTTATTTTTCAGTAGCCATAGACCAACCGGCCATTAACGAAGACTAATGGAACCTACGGATGATGAGGTATATTTGAGGAAAGCAAAGCTTGTGGTTCAAAATACAACAATCTTTCAAACTCACTTATATTTGACATATCAACATTTACCCGTCAAAGTTCTACTAAAAAAACTACCATTTTGCCCAAAAGCTCTTTTGGTTCATAAATCATAACTAGGGCCCGGAAAAATATTTGCAAAAAAAGTGACAAAATATCCAAAATATATTTTCTTCAAAAGGCCAAAATATTTGGAAAAAAGCCGGAGATTGAAGAAATATTTTTTTTTGACAAGGTCATTATTTAGTATTTTTGTCTTGGTGCGCCCACTTTCCAAATTTTTTTTTGGTGAATTTGATATATTTAGCCGTTTTTGGAGGCCTACTTGAATGTAATTGATTTAAAAAAAAAAAAACAATTTTATCTTTTCTCAATAAATGACGCAATTTTCTTCATATATGACAGTAGTTTTAGTTATGATAGTCAAATTTCAGGACAAATGCGACTTTGTAGCGGTTTTTGTATTTTAGTAAGCCCAACTGAGCATTGGTCGTTCATTTGTTTCCTCAATTTTGCCTGAAATATTTTTTTTGACTCAAATATTCGAGAAAATATTAAATTTTTCCCTTGAAAAAGCCAAAATATTTGAAAAATCGAGGAAAAACGGAAAAATATTTTTAAAATAATTTGTATTTTAAAAAAATTCTTTCCGGGCCCTAATCATAAGTGATACGAAATAGTAAGGCTTGGGTGTATTCTGAGACAAGAAGGTTTCTTTGCACTTGAATAAAATAATACCAAAAATAATTTGGCTGCTCAATTGCTCAATTGATTTTTATGGTTTATTGGTATTTGAAAGAAAAAGAAATTAGTAATTTGTTTTTGCCACTTTTGTCAATGACCTGACAAATGAAATGTAATTTGAAATTGTTACACTCACAAAGACAACGGAAATATTTATAAAACTTAAATTTGTTCTGAAAAAAAAACGCCTTTTTCCATCATTCTTAATTTACGCTCAACCTTTTTAATAGGCCAGCCTTGACCCAAAATTACCTTTACAGGCTATTTTGGGTAGAGACTCTAATTTTGGGCAGTGATGGGACGAGACGACATTTCCAATACATGAGACCAACTGATGCCGGTCTCAATTAATACATCTCAGAAGCTGGCATCAAAACTGTATCAAGTCTTACGAACGAAATAACAGCTACAAATTTTGGGTAGAGCCAAGGATTTCTTAATACAGGATTTGAAACCACATCGGAAAAAGTGCCTGTCTCAAATTATGCGTCATTCAGGCAACCCAAGCCAATTCTCATTGGGCAGGATTGGCCACACCTGCCATTCAAAAGGTGACGAGATCATTGACGAGCAGACAGCATGATTTCATCTCATGACAGAACAACATCTTTTTATAATTTGAGTGTCAAGTTCCTTCTCCTATTCGTAAGCTCATGGCAGGTTTCTATTATTTGAAGAAATGACTTGAGCCTTAATCATTTTGCAAGATCCAAATCACAATTATAGAAGGCCTACAATTTGCAGTCACCCTTGTTTGTTTTGCCAGTCGCTTCTCACTCACAACATTTGAAACATCTTGAAAAATCATCTTGAAATGTGATTAATTCATCTGTTCAGTGCTTTTTAAGTGTGATTTTTAAGTCATGTTCAGGTCATTTGGCTCATGGCAATACTCCTTCATCTGCTGTAGTGCTACAGTCTATGATTGATGGCACACCCACCTTTGATAGTGCAACAGCTTCAGTGACACAAGTACCTTCTCACCCTAAGTTATTTTGGGAATCAATCAAGTCTCAACCACTGCTAGAGTGTTCATGGTGTGAGTTCATCTTGATGCCAAGGCTTGTTCTGTTGGTGATTCAGCCATATACCAAACATCCATATACTTTTTTTTAAATGTGAGTGAACCAAGCAAGTAAGAACCAAGAAAGTAAGTGTGTGCATTGTGTGAGGCATAATTCTGGGCATCTTTTAAGCTCAAAACAGACTATTTTTCTTAATATATACGTATGTGTCCAAAATTGAAACACAAATGTATTTGGTCCATTGAAAAAGTCACCAAAGAAAGAATTTTTTTTGATAGTCATTCTTGTAGTGCTTTTTATCTTGCAGTGTGAAGTACTTAATGATCTCAATGAGACACCGTTAAGCAGATCAAGAAACTGTGGGAGTGTGACTTGAATCATAGCTTCTCATTACTATTTGCATCCTTTAATAGGAATGAATCTACTGAGAAACCCAGGTCTTGTAACTTGACATGGGGATAAGGTAGTAGGAATGTGCACTCTGCTAAGAATATATATAATTAAATAAAGGTATCTTAATTTAACTTAATGAAGGGATAAAAAATGTGTCAGTCAATAAACATGACACACCCATTGGGCCTCTTGGCAGATTAATAGTACGATGTCTCAATGCTTTTATATTTGATACATATTAATGCACAAAGGGTGATAAATTAAACTTTATTATGGCTTTTCATGTGCACTAAAGCTATATAATCAACAATTGCTTACAGTAACCATAAGCCATTAAGGTATACCAAATATTTCATGAAGAAATCGCCTATCTGAATCACTTATATGGATATTTACATATATTCAATCAAATTGGATTGTCTCAAGTTAAAACTATGTTAAAATTTGATGATTTGGGTTGTCTATCCATGCATGAGTATTACAAAAATATCAAACCTGTGAAACTCCTTTACATGGGAGATGTGGAGACTGAAAAAATAAGCTAGAAAAAAGGTAACTAAGTTGTTAACATCTAACATAAGTCTGAATTAAGTAACGTAGCTTCCTGAGCATCATGACGCTTACTGAAAAGGTTGCGTAGCCGTCAGCCGTCCAGAAGTTCCGTGGTCCATGGTAGAGCAGAGAGAGTCAGATCATGGTTTTGTTTATTTTGACCAAAAAAACAGGACCAAATATCAGGGTGATCAAAACTGATCATTTTAGGTTGTTGGTCACACCTTCACCCGATTCAAAGAAGATATAGGTGAGATCTTATCTTCTTAGCTCCTCTTTATCTACAAACCTAAACTTGGCAGCAATCAAACGATAAAAATCAAAGGGTGCAAAAGTGTGCATGTGTGTCCAGGCTCATCTCCCTTTATCCATTTCGAGATCCAACGTTATTCGTCACCTTGAGGCCAAAGTCCAAAGAGGAGGCACACTCAGTTTCTGAAGGAGCACGTCATCAGTAGAGATGTAAACGAGCTGTCTGGGACGAAGATGAACGAGCCTTATCTTATTCCTTTTAACTAATCTTGTGGGGCTGATCAATGGGCTGAAGGGTAGTCATGAAAAAATGATGCTTTTATCCTTGTCCAATGTTTGATTGGGGAAGTTTTTATTCAGCATTTTGTCATGGCTATTGCACGATTGTTGAATTCATTTCCATTATCACTGAAATGAACTACATATTTTTTTATTGCTATCAATTTTACATGACAATTCCGTATGAAAACAAGGACAAAGTCGATTTTGAAAAAATGATTTTGACTAACCATTACTGCACTTCTGGCATCCTTAAAATTTCAAAAATTTGATACCAAAAAGAGATCTTGTTATAACATTGCTCAATTGGTCGTGGTCAATAAAAGAAGAAAGATCTCGCAAAGTGATTGGTAAAAAGAGAAGATCATACAAAACTGTTCAAGTCATTGGCAATTAAAATCTCCTTAACAATAGAGTCAGTAATGTTATCAGTAGAGCGGCTGAACATATTTCATTTTGAGGGCCAAATATTTAATTGCTATTTAAACAAATAATTTCAAAATATTCAAGAAAGTATGTGAATCTCACCCAAGTATAAATATATAAGCCATAATGTATTGAAAAGTGAATTTTTTTAGGCATTAGTTAAATTTTTTGTGAAATTTGAAATAAAAATTATGAGGGTTTTGCAGTTATGTTAAGTTAGTGTAAATATGGAATGATTTTAAAACCCATCGCCAAATTTTTTTACATACTTCTTACTTAGTGAACTTACAAGAAAATATTGTATATCATTATAAATTTGTAAAAAATGTATATTATACTCAGACTTCACAAAGAGAAAGTTACAAAATGACGTTCTTCTTGTTTCTTTTGGATACCCTTGCTGATGGACATCTATTTTAAACCAAGGTATTAAGTGCTTCAGTCCTTGGGTTAACTATATTTTTGGCCTCTCTTGTCCACAAATGTTTTACCCAAACTTAGGAATCTAAATTAGATAAATAAAAAATTGGAGTAATAGGTTAAGTTTCCGGTAGTTATTGAACCAAAGAATAGAAGAGCGTAAAAAGTGCCAAAACAGGGTTTGAACAACCCTACAATGATCGTCAGAGCATCATCCCGTACACATGGGTGCCCTCCCCTCGTTCACCATAATAACAAACGTCATTCCTTCAGAAGGGGAATCAATGCACTGTTTATCTACTGATCCTCGGAGTGCATCGCCCTAAAATGACGACGTCAACGACAAAAACAACCTGACGGAACAACGCAAATGACGTCTAATCGTTAATCACCGATGTCAAAGATGCGTGACGTCACACCTCTCAGGTTAAATTTAGGTTAAGTTAGGTTTGAATGAAGTTAAAGTAGGTTTAAATTAGGTTAGGTTAGGTTTAAGTTAGGTTAGGTTAGGTTTAGTTAGGTTAGGTTAGGTTTAAGTATGGTTAGGTTAGGTTTAAATTTGGTCAAATGTGACGTCACTTATCTTTGACATCGGTGATTACCGGTTACACAAATGACGTGCTCAGGTTCCGCCCTAATTTATCATGCCGTCGTTATCATCACCTCAACACACCCAAATTAACTCTTCCTGAAGCCAAGATGAGCCTGCCCCTGCCCATCGCAAACTCTTGGCCTCTGTATTCCAGTCTTTTGGGCACGTGTCTGGCCTTGATTTTGGTTTGGCTCCTGCTCAAAGTGTGCGCCCCACGTTCAGCTTTGACGTTGGGGCGAAAACGCCGGGTTCACACTTGGGTCGAAGGCGGCATTTGGCACCCATTGTACTGCGTGGTTTGCGAGACCCTGCTCATTGTGGGCTCATCCGGGATTTGTTGTGCGGATTGCGGGATTGCCTCTTGTGAGAAGCGTCATTGTGTGCGGAACACCGAGAAGCGGTTCCCTTGCAAAGCCCGCACCCAAAAGATCAGATCAATAAACCCTGAGGAAACCCATGATGCCAAAGAAGGCTGGTAAGTGCAAGAGGTTGCGTTGATAGAGTGCGGAACGATGGAAATCCGAGCTCACCCAACCCAAGCATATTTCTAAAAACTTCTAAAAACCCATTCACTGCATTCCAGGAGCGTTTTGTTCCGTCATCATTGGGTGTCGGGCAATTTACCTCTCATGTCCGAATGTGAGGTGTGTGATGCTTCCTGTGGTGGTGATGGACCTGAGAGTGTGATCCAAGATCTCCGATGTTGCTGGTGCCAACGGTAAGAGACACTTAATCATACCAGCCACTCAACCGAGCTTCATAACCTTTTCTTGTTTGTAGCACGGTTCACAAGTCTTGTCAACAAAAGATGAGCGACATTTGCGATTTTGGACACTACAGGGAGTTCATCATCCCTCCTGAGTGTGTCATCTTGAAAAGTAATATTAAAACTGCGGCATTCAAGCGAAGCAGTATTCAAAAGGTACCTTTGGCGGCAGTTCAATTGAGGTTTGATGACCCATCATAATTTACTTACTCCCTGATGATCAGATTGTCAGACCCAGTACCCAAGATGGGACCAGCCCATGGCGACCTCTCATTGTGGTGGGTAATACCAAAGCCGGCAACAATGATGGAGGGACATTTCTGAATGCCTTCAGAGGAGTACTGAACCCCATTCAAGTCATTGATCTCAATGAGCACCCTATGGAGGATGCCATTCAGCTCTGCCAACTCCTGGAGCCCACACGTTGTCTCATCATTGTAGCCGGAGGAGATGGAACCATTGGGTAAGTGACAACATCCCCAAAAATTATGTAAAGACTTGGACTCCTCTGACGGTTTGGTCATGTTTCAGTTGGACTCTCAACATCATCGACAAAATGGGTGTAGAGCAGCATCCAGAAATTGCCCTGCTACCCTTGGGCACTGGCAATGATTTAGCCCGGACTCTGGGGTATGGATCCGGTGGTGAGATCACTGACATTAGGTAAGCAACCCTACTATAAAGGGTCCACATTGATCAATGTTTCATGATGCAATGAATGGTTGTAGCCAAATACTGGACCTGCTCCAAAACCCATCAAGATTGGAGTCCATTCCTTTGGATCGTTGGCGAGTGAGTGTGTGCTCTGAGCACTCTCGCTACTCATTGAAAAGGCGCCCATCGGCGCTCACCGAGATCTTTGTGCAAAACTATTTGAGTATTGGCGTGGACGCCCTTGTCACCTACAACTTCCACACTGCACGAGACGCCAACCATGGAAGCAGCAGCAAGTTCATCAGCCCTTTCTCTGGACGACTGTACAACAAATTGCTCTATTTCATCTATGGTAATCTATGATCAACAAAACAATTTTGAGAAAAAAAAAAATATTTTTTTTTTTGCACTCTTGTCTAACGAAAAAGGCACGAAGGATGTTCTTGAGCGGGAGTGCAAGGACCTGGACCAGATCCTGGAGCTGGAGTTAGATGGCCAGAAGGTGTCTCTTCCCAAGATCGAGTCCGTGGTGATCTTGAACATCCCTTGTTGGGGGGCTGGAGTGCGACCCTGGGAATTGGGTCAGGGTCACGAGCAATTTCCTGTTCCGTCATTCAGCGATCAAAAGCTCGAGGTGTTCTGCGTGTATTCCAGCTTTCACATTGCTCAGATGCAGGTAAGTCCACCGGAAAATGGAAGAGTTTGAAATAATTTAGACTGCATCTGATACTATTTAACGTCATTATGTTGGTCACTAAAATGACAAATTTGAGTTTAAATATTTCATCTGGCCAAAAATTTAATTTACAAAAGAAAAATTGTGAATGAGAAAATTATCAGATTTTCTCTGGAAAATGTTTGAAAAGTATTCAAATCACAGAGGTTTTTTTTGCTGGATTTCAATGATTTCATTGATGCCAAAAGTAAAAAGTTGACCAAGTTAAAGACCACCAAAAGTTGGTCTTTAACCAAAAGAACATAAAAAGTCTCTATTTTTGGTGCACCTTGCATTTTGGAACTTTGTCTGAGCTCTAATTTTGAGTTTATGCAAACAAATTGTTTGGCAGCCTCCATTACTTCTCAAATTTACTTCACCATTTCATTTCGTCATCATTAGGGCTAGGACAAAGTTGCAATCTAGTCAAAATTAGCAGTTTTGTGATGTTTTTGCGCAAGAAACGGCAATTGTATATTAACACGCACTTTTTCAGGGGCTTTTCAAATAATTATGTTTTTTAAGGAATACTTAAGAAACATTTGCGCAATGCAAAACTTTGTCTTCAACGAAGGCAAAGGTTGAAGAAAAGACAACTTTTGCCCCGAACCAAGAGATATATTTGGTCAAGTATGACATATCAAGGCCAGAAAATAGCAACTTTTGCCAAAAAACTTATATTGCAACATTATCCGAGCCCTAAACATCATTTGCCGTCAAAGAATTGGGAGGAGCCGTTGTCCCTGGAGTCTTCTTTCCCTTCGATGTCTTCTTGTCAACTTTGAATGATCCCTGCACTTGTTTTAGCCATTTTGTATTTTATTTTTTAAATCATTCTAGGTGGGCATTTCTGAGCCTCATCGCATAGGTCAAGCGTCTGAGGTTCGGATTCGTCTGAAGGGTCGCGCCCCTGTGCAAACCGACGGGGAACCCTGGATCCAAGGACCTGGAGAGATCCTCGTCCAATATCACAGTCATGTCCCCGTTTTGAAAGCCAACCCACCACTAACCTCCTAGTCATCAATCCAGCTATCCAGCTATCAAAAGTCATTCATTCATTCATTCATAACGTGATCAACTTCTAAATAGCAGCAGATGTAAGTGTTTATTGTTAGCGCCCGAAATTCTAGTCAATAAAATCATTCCGACGTTGTTGAACCTCTTCGTTCCACAGATATGCAAAGATACAACTAATATGAGCTAAGGTGGACAAATCTTTTGTTTTGAAGGGCAAATCACTGGTTGCTGGTTCAAAGGATTCAGCCACAGCTGTAAATTTAGTATGTCCAAACAGGAATCTTGTGTTACAGATTAATCGTTCTTGGACAAATTTAACAATTTTTCACGCAACCTTTTCTGATCTACAGCTGCTAGTTGTCCTTCAAAACATAGCAATGTATTGTATCTGGAGATATCTGTGCTTTGTTCAGAGTTGCCAAGGATACTAAAGGGTCACCAAGATGGAACAACTTCAACTGTATGCAGTGCTTGAAGGGCCATCTCTTGTCCTCATATTTACATATTCTTAATCACTGCTGAAACGAATGGGATTCCATGTAAAGAAAGACAATTTTCAACGTTACTACATTCAATTAACATTTATATGAAAATTGCTTAACCAACGAGTTACAGTTGGTAGATCTGCACAATCCTTGAAAAATAGATTGATCACGAATGGTACTTCCAAATTTGTCCAATCCTGTCTTGAACGTTGTTAGATCGAGAATCAGATCATCAAAATTTGATCGTTTCAATGTGACCAATTTTGTAATTGTTCATAATAAACAAATGATAAAAATCCAATATTTTATACAATGTCTTGATTCAAAATGATATTGCGACACATCATTCGTGTTAATGCACATTTTCACTTCTTTTTTTGAAAAAGCTGATTTTGAAATCTACCCTAAAAAGCAAGATCTCGTTTTCAAACAATGGAATCAATTAATTCCTACAAGAAAACCTTCGAATTTAAAACTTAAGACTTTCTTCGCAAGACTATCATGCATTGCAAAAAACTCGAAGAAACTCGAAAAGTCGAATTTCAAAAGAAAAGGTACTTTTACCTTTATTTAGCCCAAAAAGGATGGACCCAAACCAAAAGACTTCAAATCAAGCACCAAGGATAACTTTTTTGAATGCCGGCAACAAATATTTTGTTTTTAGTAATGAGAAATAATGAAATATAATATAATATTATTTATATAATAATTATATAATATATAAATATTTAATATTAATTATAATAATTTTTTTTATTAATTAAAAAATTTTTTTTTTATTAATTAATTTTATTAATTAAAAATAATAATTATCTAATTAATATTATATTTATTATTAAATTATAATTATAATATTTTAATTGTAATAATTATAATTATAATAATAATAATAATAATATTATAATAATATAATTGTAATAATATGATTGTAATAAATATAATAAATATTATAATAATATTAATGATATTATAATTATTATAATAATACAATTAAAAAAAAATGAAATAATGAAATAATAATTCCACATTATTTCCCCATCTTTGAGGGCTTTTTATCTATTTTGTGATTTGGAGCGCTTTTTCCAGCTATATTTGCACATTTTTCTGGAAATTTACATTTCTTCGTTGCTATTTTCTCACTTTTTAACTTTTCGATTTTTATGGATTTTGGGAAAAACTTGAAGAACTCCTTGTCTCTTAGAAATTTGATTTTTTCTCAAAATTTTCCAATCTAGTTTTCAATTCTAGCTATTTTCTATTTTTGAAATGCAACAATCTGTGAGAAGAGACTTACTTTAAAACATTCTTTCCTTCACAAAACCGTCCAAATTGGGCAGCCAGATGTTCTAAATACATCAAAAAATCTTGAATTTTCACTTGGTGGTGGCACCAAAACAATGTCAAAATAGCCATGCTCAAGGGTAGTCTTGGTGCATAAGCTGTTTTGTTTTGATATTACTTTTGTGCTGACACCATACTTCAGAATGGCTATTTCAATTATTCTATAACTGAGCAACTTCAAGGCGCGCAATTATCATCTGACCTCTTGACTTGATCCTCCTAAGAATTGCAATTCTGTGGTACCGCTTACTAACTAGCCTGTCAGTCCAGAGTGATACAGTGGTTCTCCCTTTAGCGTACTAGGCCACAGATATCAACAGATGCAAGAGACTGGCCCATTTTGGAGGACAATTTTCAAAGAGAGCTAGCTGGCCAGAGGTAGCCAGAATAATACTGAAATTTCCGATGGTTATTCCCCTGAGCATGTCCAAAATGTAGTACAGGCGTACTGTGGAATGCTGATTAAGTCTTAATATCTCAAAGGAGCTTGTTCATCACTTGCAAAATTGGTAAAATTTAGAGAGGTTGCAACATTGCAGACTGAAATACTAAGTAATATAGCAAGAGAATTAGCTTGATGAATAGTTCTTCAACTCCTTCAATGTGGACAGAGTCAATCAAGATTGTAAAATGAAAAACGTCTTTGCTAAAAAGAAAAGATTGCCACAGAGCAGCCGGGGGTCAACTCCAAAAGTGGCATACAAAACGATAAGGGGGACTGTCCAGTATGTCGTATCTGTGGACTAGTTTGCCTTATGCTATTTTCTTCAGACCAATTAACCCAAGGAGGTATGTACTCAAATTTCGCCTGAAAGCTCAATCAGTCCCCTTTTGATAGAGCCAACCTTTTCCGAGTTTTCAAATCAACTTGCTCAATCCATATGTACGTAACCCTGAAAAGAACTCGGTCCAAAGTGTCCGTTTGCCTTTATTGCATGCCCAGCAGGTCAAACTTTCATGAACACGGGGTCAAAACTGGGGTGGTTTTGGACCACTTTGGTGGCCTCCATTTCTTGTTCCTCTAGCTCTTGTCCTCCACGTCCAGTAGCCGCTTCAATCCATCCATGAACGAGCTCTTTGGTGGCTTCGTAGTCCTCTTGATCGGCCTTATTCAGATCCATCTCGTCCAAGTGAGATCGGTCCAACTCGGTTTGGCACGTCATTTGGAAGTGGTCTTGAAGAACTTCTTCCACGGCCACGTTCAAAATGCAATCCATTTTGATTTGATTCAAGTGTGGAACTGGTGGATTTCCAGGAATATGTCCGTGGTTTTGCCGTGCCTCAAAGGTCTTGAACGGTTGGGGGGAACCCTGTTTTGCATTCAAAAAGTGCCCGATTTGCCTTGTGGACAAGACAACTAGAACTACCGGAGGGTCAAGCAGGAAGGTGACTAGTAAAGAGAGTGATTTCTGTAAAAGAAAAAAAAAACCTTTTTTAGAAAGGATGGAGAATTGTTATTTCATATCAAAACTATCTCTTTGACATCTTTGAGTCCATTGTAAGATTGTCAAGCACAAAGGGATGACAAGAATCGAATCAAAGGGAGCTTCAAAAGGGCTATCAGATTTTAAGGAATCTTAGCATCTCCCAGTCAACACAATGGCGCGCGGTAAATAGGTCACAAGGTAAATAGGTCACAGTAAAAAGGTCACCGTAAAACGGTCACGGTAAAAAGGTCACAAGGTAAATAGGTCACGGTAAAAAGGTCACAAGGTAAATAGGTCACAGTAAAAAGGTCACACGGTAAATAGGTCACGGTGAAAAGGTCACAGTAAATATGTCACAATAAAAGAAGTCACAAGGTAAGGAATTCAAAAGCAGAAAAAGGTACAATAAAACTTTAAATTGAAATGATATTCATAATTTGTTGTTGAGCACATGGACTGTATGCCATACAATCTATGTACAGATGCCAGTATAGTTTTAATTTTTTAAATCTTCTCGTGTTTTGACGAAAAAACTTTTTTATACAAATTTTGTACTTGAAAGGGTCCTTAGTTAGAAGTTGGAAAAAAATTGTACCGATACTTATTGAAAATTTAATGAATTATAAATACAACAAACTAAAAAAGTTATATTGGATCTAATTATGACATGAAATACCTTGCCCTTGTGTCAGCAATGTGTTTTTTTAGCTGGAGAAGTATTTCTTTTATTCCAGAATCTTTTGAGGCCAGTTTTGAGATATAAAGGCAATGCAAAACACTTACTTTTGTACTTTTATAAGAGCCACTCAGAAACACAATGTGTATGAAAGGGTATTGAGGTATGAGGTAAATAATTGAAACATACTTTTTCAATTATTTATTACTTAACGGAACTTTATTAGTTTAAGGATTTGTCATGAATTTTTTTTGAAGTGCAAGTTGTATGAAATACCCCAAAGGTATCATGACTCGATTATTATAATCCAAAGAAAGGGTGAAAAATGCCGCCATTTGGGCTGCCAATCAAGCAAGCCTCGTGATATTGCAAGAAAAGGACTTATCATTAATTCAAGCAATAATAAAAGATGTTGGTTTGTTCAGTGGATTCGCAAGAATAAAATCTTATCTTGGCAATGACAATCACGCCATGGTCAGGAAGGTGAGAATGGGTTTTAAATGAATCCTCAAGAACTTCAGTAATATTCAGAACCCTTTGAATTTGACCCCCACATTTGCTTTTGTAGGATTCTATGAAAAATGTTAATTGAATGTTACAAAAATCGCCTCTAGATGGAGCCAAAAACAAGGGCAAAGTCCCGTGATTTCAGATCTATCCTCAACTTCGATTTTTGGTGTTAACTTTTGAACAGTAATAACTTCAAATAACCTATAACCTATGTTTTTGTTAGAGACACTTCTTATTATTTGATTTGCTGAATTATTTGTTGCTGTTTAGTGTCATACTGACGTTTCCTTAACGTCCAGTAAAGCCCACGATTGATAAATTGTCTCAACCTCAGTTAAAGTACGATGTTCAGCCCAACAACATTATGTGTTTGTAATGATTACAAGAACTTTTCTCGTGTGACCTTTTTACCTTGTGACATTATACTGTGACCTATTTACCTTGTGACCTTTTTAACCGTGACCTTTTTACTTTGTGACCTTTTTACCGTGACCTATTTACCTTGTGACCTTTTTACCGTGACCGTTTTACCTTGTGACCTTTTTACTGTGACCTATTTACCCCGTGACCTTTTTACTGTGACCTATTTACCTGTGACTGTTTTGCTTGTGACCTTTTTACCTACAATCAACACAATATAGGCTCTCACGGTGAGTTTTTGAGCTCAAGAAGTCAATTTTAAATTCTAAAAAAATTGAGACCACTTTTGGGATGTGAATGTGATGCAGAACATTTATTTTAATTCGATTTAAAAAGTCAAGGGCAAAAACACCATGATGTTACTTAAAACGCACTCAAAAATAGATATTTCAAAAATTACTTTGACTGAAGTCTTAGATGTACAAAGAGCAGTGTTATTCTCAAATATTTTAGAAATCTATTTCGCGGATCTATTTTCAACGGCCTTTTTGATCTGCATTCTCGCAGGACCAAACAAGAGAGTCATTATTATGCCACTATAGACAAACGGCTAAGTGTATTTGGACAATATTTTAGATAGACCCTTACATAAGACCACTTGAGAATTGGGTTGAAAAAAATGCTCAAACAATAACCTTTAAGCATGTTTTAAGTGACATTATGACATATTTTTGCCCGTGAAATAATTAGCAAAATTCACATTCAAATCCAGTATTGCATTAACACCTCAAAAGTGGTCTCAAAAGTTTTTGGAATTTAAAAATGACTTCTTGAGCTCAAATTCACACCGTGCTCTCAAAATTTAGTTTCCCGTTAACCTGGGGAGTTACATAGAGTTGAATACTAGCATTTGTATGGGGGTTCCAATGGCCGCTTTTTGCCATCAGTGTATTCAGAGGTTGGTAACCTAAATATGAACTTTAACTTCAACCAAATAGTATGCTGTAAATCACGATCCACAATTTCATCATATTTAGATCGAAGACAGGGGCTCAAGATTTCGATTATGTTCACTCTTATGTTCTAAATTATGAGACTCCAGGTTTTTTCTACCCCTATGTTCTCATAACAATAACCAAAATTATTTGACAAGGCGCAAATTTCTTTTTTCAATTCTCTGTGGCAAAATCATTCTTCACTTTATTTTGCTTGACTCAGCTCTGTGATTGAAGTTTTGAAATATATGTGGATGGTTTTATCTTCAACTTTGACTTACCTTGTCGATTTGCGTTCAAGATCGAAACTGACCCCGATCTGCAAAAGCAAGGAAAATGTGCCAACGAAGAAAGCTCTCGCATTACAAGACAAAAAACGTTCTGACGTCAAAGAAATTGGAATTGAACAATGATTTAACAAAACTGAACTGTTTTTAATTGCTGTGAAAGCTAAGTATAAAGGCGTATAATTGGAACAGTTGCTTTGTTTGTTACCAAGAGAAATTGAGAATCATTATTTGTTGGCACTACGCCATAATTTTAGTCCAACGATGCGAGGAATGCCAAGTTTGTTTTTGCCAAAACTTTCAACTAAGCACTAACAGGATCCACTTCTGACTGAGCGTTTTTGTGGCGTTCTTGTTCAAACTTCGATATTTCACATGATTTTGGAGCGATGTAATTGACAATTTTTTTACCATTGGTTTAAAATCGATAGCCTTGTTCTCAAAACTCTCGAAGCTCATGTGAAAGAAGCGTCTTTAGAACACGAGCGACGGTGGCTTCTTTATAAAGC
>JAAGOF010000086.1:151888-163552 GCA_010645155.1 Tigriopus japonicus
GGTTTGTTGTGCGTTGAGGTTCAGAGAATTATCACGAGATGGTGCTGATCCACGCGTCAAATTGGAAAAATCAGAGCGAGTCATATACATAACTTTTGAAGTCACTCATGTTTGAAATCAAGATGACATGATCTTAAAAGTTATTGTATCGTGTAGAGGGAATCATCCCCTCCCAAATCCACATATTTTGGGCTGATGTAGTTGATTTGAACTCAAATTATGGGACTCGGAAGATTCTCGTTGCCCGTCTAGGTTGAGAGATGTGAGTTTATCCTGACAATGGTTTTGGTTGCGCAACGGGGCTTAAACGGGCTTAAACAGCAAAACAAACGATCAGGAATGCGGGATTAAAAAATACAACATTTTTCATAGCATGTAACTCATGAGGGTAGTCTGTAAAATGCGAAAACCCTTGTTCTTCCAATCTTGGTTTTTGCATTCCACAGACCACCTTTGCGACTTGGATGCTTTGAAAACTGCCGGATTTTATAATCCCGGATTCTTGATCCTTTGTTTTGTTATTTAAGCCCCGTTGCGCATCGATGATCGAAAGGAGTTTTTGAGCGAAAATTCTGATCTCAGCAACACTGACTTCATTAAATGTAATTAATTTTTGGTGCAAGTACTTGGAAATATTATCGAAATCACGTAATAACAATTTTATCACTGATCTGGTGTGTATACAGTTGGGCTTTGGAACGTCAATTGCATGAACTTAGGCGTAAATGAATAGATTAAAATGGAACAAAGAATTTCAGCATGTCTTTTCTTGGAAAATGTTCATGTTTCCCTTGAATTGGTGTCAAATATGAACAAGTTAGCCAAGAGTCGATTTACACTTAATTACATTTGACGTATAGTATTGGAAACGAATTGCCTAATGAGCACGAATTAGCCACTAGTACATATGTCAAATAAAAACAAAGTTAAAAAAATGCCTCTTTTAAAGGAACGTTTTCAGTAGAGTTATATTTAAAATTAGATTTGCAAATCCAATAATTGTTCTGATGGCCAGAAAGCTTCTTCAATCTAATAGTAATCTTTTCTTTCTGTGTCGATCGAGCAACTCTACGAGTAAAAGTTAATTCAACGGTGTACACGGTACTGAAAAAAATTATATCAAGTTTCAATGGAAATTCCCAAAGTCAGTGTTTCTCAAAGTCAGGTCTAGATTAAAAGTTATATACCTAAAAACCCATTAAATAAATTAATTTTTGAAAATCTAGTCAGTACACTTTTTCGAACTGTGGCTTTTGAATTATGGAAAGGTTATATTGATAAGTCCTCAATGCAAATTTTGTAAAATTCATTAAGGTTTAAAAAATCAATTTTGGTCCATTTGACCATGGTCCTTCGAGAAATATCGAATTCTCACAAAATACAAAGACACATCTGTTCAGCATTTTTTTAAATTTTCATTTGAAAACCTAAGCGAATGTACTGAAATCAATGGAAACATAGTTTTTCAAAAATATGCATTTTAGCGTGTTAAGTTTTAATAAATGTTATTTTAAAATGTTACAATAAAACACAGAAAAATGAAGATTTTTTATTTTCTATTTTGACATCAAAAATATATATCATTTGTTTGGGAATTCGAGTTTTCATATACCCGGAACGTTTTACCGCTTTTTTGGGCCAAAAATGAACCGGTTAAACTCAAATAACTCAGCAGCTGAGCAACATTTTTTAAGCAATTTCGATTCGAACGGTATCTAAATCTGCTCTTAAAGTGTTCTGACTAGATTTTCAAAAATTACTTTATTTAATAGGTTTTTAGGTATATAACTTTTAATCTAGACCTGACTTTGAGAAACTCAGTAAATCAAAGTTGTTCCTCTTGGTTTCCTGAATCTGAATCACATTTCATCGTGTTTGGGAATTTCCATTGAAACTTGATATGATTTTTTAAGTACCGTGTGTAGATTGTATTTTGTTTCCGCAAAACCGCAACTGACAATCAATTTATTACATTGAGCTGAAATTGGTGAGGTTGAACTTTCTCTGAAGTTTTTATTTGGTTGGAAAATTGAAAAAAAAAAAAAACGCTTAAAGAGCTTGAAATCCAAGAAAATCCAAACTTTTGGCCAATTAAACGGGAAAAGGCTAATAAAACTGCGCGATTAGACGAAAACAGACGAGTAAAATCCAAATTAGACGAAAAAAAATTCGCGACGAAAAAAGGTCAAAAGGACGAAAAAAGACGAATAAGTTTATTCGTCTCAAGTTCCTGTCCCTAATCATTACTATTGTTTTTGTAGAAGAGCGAACAAACCGATTGAAAATTTTGACATGAAGGATTAAATTGAACTTGAAATTCAAGATGGGTTTACAGTTACACTCAGTTTCCATTTTAACCTCAAAGAAGCGTTGACTGATTCAGACCTCGCATTTCAGTACCGACCAAATATTAACGAAAATTGAATTAATGATGAAGATTTTTATTTCAGGAATGATTGTTATTTTGTTTGCTCAGCTATTTTAGTCGCAGATTAAGAGGTTAAGAACTAAAGTTGGCCAGAAAATGCATAGAAGATATCAATTTGCTCCAACAAATACATGTATGTATTCCTCAGATTCTGGATATGCTATAACTTAATTTCACCAGAACCTAGGCAAAAAATGAATACAGATTTGCGTGACAGGAGCCTATATAGAGTGGCCACGCGTACTAGCGCGTTCTTAAAAGTGCCGAGTGTAAGTGCTTCCCCAGACGGCGTAGGTTCGAATCCTGTTGGGGGTCGGATTGAAGCTGTCGGGAGAAATCCTTGCATCAAGGCTAGTTCGAACAATGAAGTCCTCCTCTCTTCTGTATCGGGCTCCTTCATTGTTCAATTTGTTGCCTATTTGCCTTTTTCGGGAGGCGGGAATAAAATATTTTTATTTTAAAAATATGTAGGAGCTGATCCTCTAACAGCATTTAAGGCAGGATTGGACAAATTTTTAAAAACTATTCCTGACCAACCCACTATACAAGGGTTGTATAGATCTGCCAACAGTAACTCATTGGTAGATCAAATTTGATATAAACATTAATTATTGAAACTATAATAATGATTAACTCTCTTTACAGGGAATCCCATTCCTTGTAGCGGTATTGAAAAATCCGCCCCCCCCCCCAAAAAAAAAAATATGTATATATGCAACACAAAAGAGAAGAAAAGAGAAAAAAAGAGTAAAAGTATTCGAGAGAAGTGTTTCAAAAATTTGAAACTTTAAATTCTAAATGGGAAACTTTATAACAGAAGTTCAGTATTCTATCACGTTGGACCATATTCAGGATTTGGATGTTTTGCTTGACATGCCTTTTTTTGAGCGGGGAAAAACAAGAAGTATCAAGATGCAAAAAAATCCGAACGACTAAGTGTTTTGTAAGCAAGTAAAGCAATCCTTGATTTTGCAAGGTTTAATTTTGAATGAAGAAGCCCTCTTCATTTCGGACCGTGAATGACATTTTATTCAAATTTATGGGTCTTTACCTCCCTAGGATTTACATGCTAGCAACATGAATTGCAAAAAAAATATTTCAGTAGAAACTGCTCAAAAATGCACGCAAATGTTAAAAAGAGAGTGCACATGTAAGATACTTAAGCTTTTACCCGGGTATTTAATTCAAATTAAACTTGAGCTTCCACACAACCTGAATGCCTTTCATATTTATTTTCAAAATCAGTAAAAAATGCAGGAAAATGCAAATGAGACGTTTTGCATTTTCCTTACGGCTCTACTTATTGAAATAAATGAGAGGTTGCGTCAAATCTCCTCCATACGCTGATATTTGATAAAGGTTTGCTTCCTAAATTTGTTTTATATCGCACAACTAATGGTCTTTTGGTCCATATCAAACATTCTCTTGCCTATTTACAAATAAATAAATGAGATACGCCAAGGATTTCTAGAATGAACCTGCAAATTCTAGCTCTTTATGCACCTTAGGAATCGCTTGAGCTTGTCCCAAACAATGAGGAGATTTACTTTAATGCATTACTGCCCCATCAAATACAAGTATCCCGAAATAAACCCAGGATTCTCTTACTATTCGCAATTAATCCTTTACCGAGGATGGCTCAAGCCAGGATTACTTGCAAAACAATGCAGCATCCCATGAAAATTCGACTTAACAATTTTGATATGTCGCAAAAGCTTCACTTGGTAAACGAATGAACCCACTACTGTGTATGTTTTTAAATCCATCCATCCCCATGACATTGTTTCATGCCTGCTTTCCATTAACATATTTGGTTACAGACATGTTTCGACTTTGAATCACGCAACCTCGAGTATCCTTTTCTATTAGATTTCTGTCCAGGGTTTGAAAATTGTAACACATTCACTTAAACAATCAAGTGTCAAGGCTAAAATCAAGTCCAAATCTTTATTTGAAAGTCAAGTTACAACACTTGTTCATGAATTGGATTGTTGAATGAGGCCGTAACAGCAAAACAACCCACCAGGGTATCTTTTATCGCTAAAACTAATTCTGCGAGGGTTTCAGAGGCCCGATGTTGGTTCCTTCACAAGGTTATTATCTTTTCTATTATTAGTTCATTGATACGGCGGAGAAAAAAGAAGCAGTGTGATGGTCACATAATCCGTTTGATTGAAGGAGTTCTCTTTAGTTATACATGTAATCAGGGCAAAAATCAAATCGATGTTGTTTTATTCATCTTCATGTTTACATTTGTCCGCTCTTCTCGACGACGATCTTGGCCGAGCATTTGCCACTCTGGGAGCCGTAAGACTCGATCTATAACAAAAAAACGAAGAATATTCAATCACAAAGGCCAAGCAAGATCACTACTGGCATGAATTATAAAGCTTTCTTTCTGTCTGACAGATAGTCGAGACCGTGAAAAGAATGAGCCATCACGGTCTCAACCAACTCTCGTTATTTGCTTTCGCATCATTCGGGAACCCGATCACAACGGGCAAGTGCGACAGGAAGGTTTGGATGCCTTGATTTCAATTTCAGCCTTCAATTCTCAAAAACGCACCTTTTTGACGACGTCCATGCCTTCGACGACCTGTCCGAAAACGACGTGCTTGCCGTCTAACCAGGAGGTCTTGGCGGTGCAGATGAAGAATTGGGATCCGTTGGTGTTGGGTCCGGCATTGGCCATGGACAGGATGCCGGGTCCAGTGTGTCGGAGGGTGAAGTTCTCGTCCTCGAACTTGTTGCCGTAGATGCTCTTGCCGCCGGTTCCGTTGTGGTTGGTGAAGTCCCCACCTTGGCACATGAAGTTGGGGATCACACGGTGGAACGTGGACCCTTGGAACCCGAAGCCTTTCTCACCGGTGCACAGGGCGCGGAAGTTTTCCGCCGTTTTCGGCACCACATCCGTTCTCAACTGGAGGGAAAAGGAAACGCGGTTTCAAACGCAATTCAAGTGTCTACCGTTTCGTAAAAGGCCTGGTAGATGGCGCCTCATCAGAGGCGATTTCAAACCCTGTTCAAACTAGCGGAGAGTACAGTCATAAAGTGCGCCATCTAGTGAATTTCATGCGGCAACGGCGCGCAGTTCCCATGGTACACATATTTTTGAAGATCGCAACCGTCAACCAACAGTTTTGGACAATTTGAAGAGCCTTAAATCTTGACAGAGTATTGTAAATGGACCTGTGGTGGTTGTTGGTTGAAATTTGTTTGGAAATCTGACTACTGAAAAGGTAATTCAGGCATGATCTATGCCAAAATTCAGTAGAAAAACACTTAAAAATACTATTTGGAGATCCCCCATTAACATTTTAGGTATTTAAAATTGTCCAAAACTGATGGCTGACAGATGCAATCATCAAAAATATGCGTTTCATGGGAACTGCAAGCTCTTGCCGCATGGAATCCACTAGATGGCGCAAATTATGACCGTACTCTGTTATTATAGTCGACATCAATATCATATTGAACCACGACTGTAGGTTTCTCTTTGGACCCGCGCTTTAAAATCGGTATAGGATGTTCATCGAAATGCTTTCGCACAAAACGTATAATAAAAACGAGAATGTCAGGACTCGATCAAAGCGTGGTCAATGTCCCTTGTGTAAGATTCAGAGTCGCAGGACAATGAGATGCTTTTATATCGACAATGATTGTGCACAAAAAGAAGCCCCTAGCAACAATCAATGAGTGGTTCGATTAGGAAAATCTTTCAATACGGGGACCGTTGATCGAATTTTATTTGGTCGAACCACTTCAGAAAATTTAACCAACGGTTTACTTGGTCTACCCATGAATTCATGCTCGTTGAAGTGATAGCTCCAACCCTTGGCCCCCAGATATTTCATATCTAAATGCTTAACCCAAGTCAAAAGAGATTCATGACATCATGCCCCCTTTCTAGCCAATATTCATGCACCCAGGGACAGGCGCATCCCCATTTCCCCATGTTCACCGATTCAAAATTGGCACCATGACCTAAGTCGGCCACACCCTCCCTCGTTTAAAAGCCAGATTTGTACCTTCCTCAATCACTCTAGCTAGGTTGAGTGACCCTGAATGGAAGGAATCAAATCCAATGACCCACGAACGAGCTCGGCTTTCTGCCTTGCCGTCAAGTCATGCTTGAAAGGCCTGAATGGCTTGAAACTTGAAAAACCGGCATTTCATGACGGACGAAAAGAGTTTCAACTCTTAAAATGCCTCTAGAAATCCGGGTTGTACCGATAAATCCACGATCAGGCGAATGTTTTATTCTAGCCAAGGATATTAAGAGAATGAAGGGTCGTTTGGGGTGTGTGCTGGCTTACTGACCTCCATGACAATCTTGCCCACGGGTTTGCCGCCAGCGGACATGTCGAAAAATACGCGAGGAAGGGCCATTTTGACTGGGATGCACGAGATTTCACGAGATTCTGAACTCGAACAATGAGACAATAAAGAGTCGAGTTTGTTGAAACGGCGAGAGATTCGTTCGTTCTTTCGGTAAGTCGGAACGAGTTGAACAACTGTCGCCGGGAAATGAGAGGCAGAAATGTCGTGGATGGGCTGCCAACGGGAGGATGTATGAGGCGATCAGCGAGCGATCGATCGAGCCCAACCAACGACGCTTCAACGAGTGTTGCCAAAAGCACTGGCTTGATTCGGAGAGAAAAACGACCAAATGAGGATCACGGCAATGTTTGAAGGTTTTGGAGGAATATATGGTTGGTTTTTTATGAGTATTACCATGGGACAGAGTTCAAAATAAAGAAGGGTCTTTTTCCCGGTGGTACCTTTTCCTTCATAGCGGCGACGGGTGCAATGATTCTGGAGTTATTTTTATCTCCAGTTTTCCAATTCCTTTACCAAAGGCTGATCTACATGTCAAATAATTGACAAATATGATTGGCCCACCTAGTAATGAGTCATACATGATACATGTCGACAACTATGTCAAGTCGTTTGATGAATTATTGGACGGGTAGACTAAAGGGCCCATTACACGGGACGATTTACATCGCAGTTTGAGGCAAACTTTGACAACAAGATGTGCAATCTCGTAACATCTCACAGAAACTAGAGGGCTATCAGAGAAACGCCACTCCAAAAATATTCATGAGTCACCAAGCCTCATTTTGTGTGCAATGGGATTTGACATTGAACACGCTAAGTTACATGATTCACAATCCAAACTTGCGTTTTTAGGGAGTCAGTGGCAAAATTGGTCATTCAACTGCTTTGATCAAACAAGAGCAATGTATGATGAATCGAGTCACTTGACACCCTTGACACACTGCCGGATCAATAAAGTGTGTTCAAAACAAATCTCTACTGACTGTCCTGGAGTGACATTTCTCTGTTAGCCCTCTAACAGAAACCTCCTTGCTTGTCAATGGAAAATTAGTGTCGTGACTTTGAAGTGTGTCTTGATCTGCAATGCAATATGTGTGGTGTAATCCAACCATAAAACTAATAGAAAAATATGCGTGCATGCTGAAGGCAAAGCATCAGGTGATGGTTGAGAGTCTAGTCTGCAGGTTCCATTTTCTTGACCTTTTCTTGTAAAGCTAAACTTCTTGTGTAAAAGACTACCAGTTTGCATAAAAGCACTTTTTTAAGTCAATGAGTAGTTATCAATCAATGCAACTGATTCTGAATTCTGACCAATCCATTTAACCTACACTACAGAATGATTTCAGACATGATGTCATTGCAGAAGAACTCAGAAACATGTTTTGAAGGGTTAACTCTGGTTTGACAGAATCAATCCAATATTGAGTATGGCAAGACACTTACCCTGGAATGCTAAATCCTCAGGCAGTGAGGTTGGGAAGGATTTTCAGGTTAAATTTAATCCAACATGACTTGGACGAGCCGATTTTGTTCACCTTTATTCCCAATGCCAAAATTTGATTCTTCAAAAATGTTGTTTCCTACATTTTTACATTAAAAAATAGATGTCTGAATGACTTTATAGGCAACAAAGAAATTGGGAGACACCTTCGACAGCACTGAAGAGCTGAGATTATTGCTTCTTTACTCAACCATTTCAATTTTTTTCTCTCATTAGCTCAAGATTTCATTTAAAAGCGTAAATTTTGGACTTTTTGCCATTTTGGTTCATAAAAAGTTTGCCCAAAATATATCTTCAAATTAAACATAGGCATGAAAGAAATCAGCAGTACAAATTAGAACAGACTTAAACAAGAAATTATAAAAGAATAAAGTCTCATGAACCTGAACTTAGAGTCCATTTCTACTAGTTCTTTGAAATATTATATCCAATTCAATAACCATCAATGCAATACAATTGTGTGCCTTTTGTTTACTTATTACCTAATATTTTTGTCAAATTCTGGATAAACTATTACTTTCAGTGTAGGATACCTGGTCCTCACTCTCGCATTCAAGGAGTGTTGCTTGAAGAAGCGAGCTCAACGTTGAAGAAGCTTTCATACCTGGCCAAACGTGTTCACGTATCAGAAATCCCTTTATCTGGTCAGAAACCACGTGATTTGGCAAACCTGAAGGGCCAATGCCGGTATTCACGCCTTCTCCAACAAACTCCCATCGCCAAAACAGCCCTTGACAACGTGACCACCGGTGGCGAATTCAAGGCGAACAATTGAATGCTACGTGGTCGGTCCTCAAAGAGACTTCCGAAGCTTGAGTCACAGAAGGGAAAAGGATTTTTCTGGAAACATAGCCTTAACTTATGATAAATAATAAAAAATAATTAATTTAAAGCTAAAGTAAATGCCCCAAAAATGACAGAAAAAATACTCAATTTAGCTTGTGCTTGATTATGAGGGAGAAAAAAGGGAAAATGTGGTGATTGGTTTTGCCTTTTCAAGTTTCAAATGTTGGCGGGAAACAATGCTTAAAAGCTTTGAAAGTGAAAGACACTTTTTTGCAAATCCTTATGGCTAGTCAAAAACAAGAGAAATTAATGCCAAACTAACGCTGTTCACTAACGCACAATCATTTTGCCCTTTCCTTCTGTAACACAACTTGTAAAGTATGTGCCACCGTATTCTATTTTTGTGCCACTTTCTACTTACCTTCCTTGATTTTTTCATCACACGAGAAATGAGCACACAAACATGACCAAGTCATTCCATGATTCATATTTGCATGTGGTTTTGGGCATTAAGTACATCATACCATCTTTTCGCAACTATTATTAATGCCCCCTTGTTAGGCCTGAAAATTTAATGCAAAAACTTTTCTATGCATTTGGACCCGTATTTGCAATGGTTTGCATTTCAAGTGATATTTTGCATTTCCTCTTGCATTTTGGAAACTTTTCAGCAAAATTGAGCAGGAAAACGTGATTTTCAAGGTTGATGAAGGGATATAATTAGTGATGGACCGAAAGCGCTTTCGGCCGAAATTACGGCCGAAATTTCGTCCGTAAGCAAACAAGCACTATGTAAAATAGAGTTTGACAACAAAATCAAAAAAAAAATTGGTCCAAAAACCTCTGAAATTTAAGTTTTCCGATTTTTCAAAATTTGCGACTACCCAACATCGAACACATGAGCATTCTAAATTTTAAGGCAGATTTTGCATTTGAACAATTTTGTAATCAGCTGCTTTCGGTTTCGGTTACGGTTAAGCCCTCTTTCGGCCGAAACTTTCGGTTTGGGTTATGAGCCCTTTCGGTCCATCACTGGATATAATTAATTTCAATTCATACGGTCAATTTAGGAAATTTGATTCCAGATGAATAAGTAAACCAGTGATTTTGCCATCTCGTATTTTTTTTTAAATTTGATTTTTCTAAGACAAACTTCGAAAGATGTGCTATCTTGACAAACAAAGTCATTTTTACGTACAGTAGTTGAAGGACCGAAGGTTTATGCACCTTACTAATGCTTTTGCCAGGAAGGGCGATTTTTTTGACGATATATGCTCATTTTTCCAAAGTTATGGCTCGAAGAGTCGAATTGACAAAAAATTTTTTTTGGAAATGAATAATGATGATTAATGAACAAACTTAATCTGTGGATGTTGTTTCTCAACTTGGATTGGAGGAGTTGTTCTTGAGGTACAGCAGGGCTGCCAGATGGCGGTTTGGACCGACAGATTTTGGTGTATCTAACGGTTTGAGGCCTCATTTAACCGCGAGATTTTTTTTTGGGCGGGACAAAAAAAATCTACTGATATTCTAACGATTTTCCCCATAATTTAGCACAAGGAATTTTCAGTTTGACAGGCAAGAACATTTTGACAGGTTTTTGGCGGTTTTTACTTGAAAATCGTGAAATTTGGCGTTTTTAAATTAGAGTTTTAGGATCTGTTGAAACCCAACTTGTCACGCTGATTCTGGCAGGATTCAGCGCTATTTGGTTCACTCCTCAAGAGAGTTCGAAGTTAAAAAAAATAGTGTGACCAGTTTTTGACTTATTTGGCAATCTCTTTCAATACCATCTTTTTTCATTGGTGCCTGTTGTTTCAGCCAAAGAACCAAAAGTCGCTTCTATATAAGAGAAGAGCGTGTTGGACAGTCGAAACTACCCTATTAGTAAGGATGGATATTTTGAGCGAACAAAAGATGCTTTTGAAGCTCAAAAAAAATTACCAAAATGTGCTGGCATGGTAAATAACAAATAGCGTTCTCGGATGGAAAGTAAAATTTGCTGATTTGCTGATTGGACAAATCCAAATGGCAAGGAAAATTGAAAAAGAGCAAATAATTGCAAAACAAATTTGATTTCATTTCTGACAAGGCTTTTTGATTCACTTTTTCAGTCAAGTTTGAAGAAATATTTTTCTTATTCTCTTCATGAAACATTGTTTTTTGATAAAGCATGTGTTATATTCTCATGCTGTCTCTCTTTTTCCAACTGCTGTTTGTCTGTCTTTTCGTTCGAGAATAAACTCTCACTTGACTGAGAACAACTGAACCTTGAACGATTGTTCTTGTCCGCCTTTCAATATTCATACATGGCGCAGGTGGAGTAAGCCGTTTTATACGGGAAGAACCTTGCTCCCACTTACTTCCATCCCCGTTGGTTCGGCGATTGATTGGTGACGTCCGCGCTTGAGACTGGATTGTCTGGCAAAGACAACTTTTGTGGTCGAGGAAGAGGACTAGACCCATTTCATAGCCATGGCGGCCAAAAAGGCGTCAATTCGGACGCATAAGGGCTACTTTACGAGGGATCGAAGACTGTTGGATGACATTGCAGCCGGAGAAGATATCGACAAGGATATGGTTCGCTCTATAATTAAAGATCTCCAAG
>JAAGOF010000086.1:170635-214338 GCA_010645155.1 Tigriopus japonicus
CAAACTTCTTCCGGCAAGAAGTCGTCTCCTTTTTGACACACAAAGGTCATATCTAGGGCTGAATATTTTAGGTTTTACATAAAAACCTAGGTTTTAACCTAAAACGCCCTTTTTGGGCAATTTTTACCTAAAAATAAGTTTCCAACCTAAAATTAACTTTTTTCTCGCATTTTTCAGGAAATTTTTACCTAAAACTAAGTTTTCAACCTAAAATTAACTTTTTTCTCACCCTAAAGTCATTTGACTACGCCCACTTGAAAATTACCCCAGTGTCTTTAAAACAAAAAAAAGGGAGAAAGTAGAAGAGTGGGAGCCACAATGTTTTTCATCTCAACAACATACCGAATTATCTTTATCATGTGGTTTCAGGCCGACATACTGCCAATAAAGGGCGCTCACTGTCATTTTTTGAAGTCATATTTTTCTCTCGTCTCGTTTTCAGTCATTTCACTCGTTTTTAGGGCGCAAATTTTCAATTTCTTTTTTTAAGTCGAAAATTTTTTAAACTCGTTTTTAGGTCAAAAATTTCTGAACTCGTTTTAAGGTCAAAATTTTCTGAACTCGTTTTAAGGTAAAATATTTCAGAACTCGTTTTAAGGTCAAAAATTTCTGAACTCGTTTTAAGGTCAAAAATTTCTGAACTCGTTTTAAGGTCAAAAATTTCCGATCTCCGTGTTTAGGTCGACAATTTTCGGTCTCATTTTAGGTCAAAAACTGCCGATCTCCTTTTTTGGGTCGACAATTTTTGATCTGGTTTTTTTGGTCGCATTTTTGCCACTTTCTGCCATAATCTACCGCTTAACAAATTTCACTGGCACAAACTTTTCTATATTGGCATTTTCCCCCACTGCCAAATAAAATTTTCATTGCCTTTGTCTCTGCTCAACTACTTTTACTCTTGCCAAGAGTAAAGTGCTGAAAAACAATAGATAAAAGGCAAAATTTGGTCTGAAAAGCCACTGTAAAAGGTGTAATCTATTCAACCTAAAAAAAACCTAAAATGTAGTTTTGGGCAACCTAATTATGTCATAATTTGCCCAAAAAGTTAACCTAAAATATTCAGCCCTAGTCATATCTTTCATCTTACAAAACTGTTAAATGTCGGCATGTTTTGTGAAGTATAAAAGAAGATCCCGGGCTCAGTGACAAACCTTAGTCCTGGATGAGAAACGGCCTTTGTCATACGTATATAAACATGAGTACAAGGCAAGGTCTATTTGCTAAACAAACTCGGGTCGTACCTGCAATCCAATAGTCGGCACTTGTCTTGGTGATAGCGGACGTATCCTCGTTCGTCACTCGGAAAGTATGAGCCACGCCCTTCAATTTGGTGATAGCGAACTCATCAGCGGCCGAATCACCAGCATACACGACCTAAGTAAGTGGTAGAAAAATGATCAAATTACGTTGAATTTGGTTCGATGGGTTTGCAAATGGTCACACCAGATCAAAGATGTTTGTTTCGCCAAGAACATCATGTGGAGAATGAAACTCTTCTTGAATTGAGAGAGACTTCAAAAGGTATGGCTGTACTATTTAAAGTAATTTGTAACTGCCTGTTTCCAATACCATTCGCCAAGTTTATTCAATCCCATGATTTAAGGTCAAATCAAGTGAGTGGAAAGGCTTAATGTACGTTCAGAGAGCATTTCCAAATCTGAATGTAATCTTATCTTGACCAGTTTGAACGATAAAATTTTCCTCTCTTCATCGTATGACTCCCACGTTGTTCAATTTCTTTTTCCTGCCTTTCTCCTTTCTTTTGCCTAGGATGAGGAAAATTACTGAATACCTTTCCCGGTCAACCTTTCATTTAGATCTGCCCAGACTGATTCGTTTCAAAACCAAACCACAGGCAATTGTAAATAAGGTATTCTTTTTAATTGCAAGCGGTTTTGTTCCTTGTAACGTTTTTTTTTTGAAAAGCTGCAACTAGGACTAATGAAATACCTAAATGATCTTTCTGATTTGTATACTCACCGTGACTCTCTCCTCCCAATCCACGCCAAAGATGCTACGAAGAATATGGAAGCAGGAATCGCCGCGGTCGAACCCTGAGGGGGGCAGATTCTCAATCCGTTTGGACACGGCCAACACTTGGAAGTTGTGCTTGGCGTAGACTGCCTTGGCATGGGCGATGAGCGACTCCCGTTTGCCCTTGTCCACTTCTCGGAAGTGCCAAGCCACAAGCAAATGCTTGTGTTCCACCCAGGCGCCGTGAATAGCCACGGTCTCTTTGAGTTCCTTCTCCAAGAGATTCAAGCGGTCAAGATAATCCTGGGGAATGGTGTGGGAGAACTTCTGTCCATCCGGATGAAGGATCTCGAGCCCGTGACAACCTGCGTAGGTGATGCCCTCCACGCCGACTTTGCGAATCAAGTCGTCCAATTGACGGCCTGAGATGATGGCAATATGGGCGTCGGACATTTTTGCGAGTCGCTCCAGGGTTTTCTTGGCCTCGGGAGCGATGATGGCTAATTCCGGTGTTCGCGCTAAGCAGGCCAGAGTTCCATCAAAATCAATAATGACGCCCAATTTGGTGGACATCTCGACGGAGGGGCCGAGGGTGGCCTCGAACTCATTGGTGCAGGGACCATTGCCGAGAAGTCGATCCACATTTTCATCGTGATTGGGCCTCACAGAGGCTGGAAGAAAGATAAATTGATTGAAGGAATCTTTTGTCAGTTTCTAATTTCTTTCTTTGAGCTAAGGACGTCCCAAGGGAGCCCAAGAAGGAAGTAACCAGTTGGGTTTCAATGAAATGATTGAAAAATGTCCTCTCTTCGGCTCCCCTGAGACCAACTGACTTTAGAGTAAAGGGAGTAACTAACAAAACAAGCTTTGTGGCCGAACTGAGTGCCACAAAGAAGCCCAGATTGTTCCAAGTTTTCATTCTCGTCTTCGTCTTCTCCTCCTCTCCGTTTCTATTTCTATTTCTTTCTTTTTTTGAGAAGAGGCTTTTGAAGTGAGGATTTTTCCCCGAGAGGAGAAGTGTCACAAACCAAGAATGGCTCTTGAGGTTGGTTTGATTTCAAGCAAGGGGGTTTGTTTCCGGTCTCTTTTGCGCCAATCCAGGACACTATTTTGATGTGCCACAGAGTTCGTTCAACGGCGCTGGTCTAAAAGGCTTATGGCGAGTGAAAACACGTCACTACAATGTGTGCAGGTTGTGGTTGAGGAAAGTGGAGCTCTTCTGCTTTGACGGTTGGAGAAATGTGATCTAACTCGCCTTGAGATGATACCCATTTTTTCAACAGTTGTTTTTGACAAGAAGATAAAGAGGCAAAGGAACAACGAAGAGAATGAAGCGTGTTT
Source organism: Tigriopus japonicus (assembly GCA_010645155.1). Taxonomy (NCBI): domain Eukaryota; kingdom Metazoa; phylum Arthropoda; class Copepoda; order Harpacticoida; family Harpacticidae; genus Tigriopus; species Tigriopus japonicus. Next base: position 173,951 of record JAAGOF010000086.1, read on the forward strand.
GTTGATTCCTCTTCTACCATTCTTGTCATCAGCAAAATTAACCAAACCTGGGACGAAGGCTGGCAAATGCCTTAGCATTTTCTCATCTCATTCGAGAATAAATTACGAGCGGTGTTTGCACTTCTATTTCAAGTTTAACGGGTGATTTGCTTGATTAACTTCACGCGAGAGCTACAACTTTCAAATTAGCCTGTCCTCTTTCTCGGCATCTTGTGTGTCAAGAATGTACTTCGATTGTATTTGGTGTTCATGATTGAGCTGAAATTATGAAATGGGTACTCTGTAGGGGACAAATATTAGTCGCTAGTTTCGTCTCTCCTTCCTAGGGCGACTTTTCTCTTTTCCCCTCATCAGAGTGAAGAACGGACGGTTTTGGCGCGCCATCCCGAGAACTGATTAAAAAGTGATCCACACACGGGCGAGCGAGTTGTTGCTCGGTTGGTTGTTTAGTTAGCTAGTGAGTTTGTTAGTCGGAGACCTCAAGTTCAGATAGTTGGGTGGTTAGTGGATCAGTGTGGATGAACTCACGAACTAGGAGGCTATCCATTCCAGAGAGGAAGCTACGAACCCACGCGTCCACGTCCATTCGTTTCTCCCTCTTCTTGAGTTGATTCATTCGGAGTTTCCTTTCATCCAAGCTCATTTCAAGGGCGCGGTCCACCACATCAGCTACATTGTCCGTTTCATAGGGGTTGACCTGGCAAAGAAGTCAGAGGAATCAGAATCACAAGTAGTTTATGACACAAAGAACAATTGGAGAATAATGAAATGAACAGTGTTGTTTTTACTTCACTCACAATTGAACCAACTGGAATAAAATAAAGTATGTTACTGCTTAAAACCATAATCACCTGATTTTAGCCATTTTCTGCAATCGAAAAAATGCTTTAAGAGTACTTCAGAAGTCGATCATGTCTTGGAAATAACACTAACTTTTCTTGTTGGTAAACGACCTATCAATTCGAGTTCCTATTCTTGCTTCATCTCCCAGAACTTAACGGTCTGATTTAATTTTTTGTTTGCCAAATGTCCAAAAACGGCCAGAGAACAGTTTGGAACAAGCCAACTCATACCATTACGCGTATCTCCCTTTGATCGCATCTTTATACAAGAACCCCCTTTCAAAAGTTATCCACTTTCGCGTTGAACTTTCACATCGGCGAGAATTGCCGTGGCATAATCTCGAGCGAGAGTGGCCATCACATTTACCCACTGTTCCGTGGACAACGAGAAAAACTACGAATCAAAGGGAACCAAAACAGAGCCATCCCCATTTTAGTTTGCTCTTAGTGTGGGGAAGGGGGAAATGGTGTACGTATTTGCGTTGTTCCAACTCGACGGAGCAAAAGCAGAAGAAAAAGGAAGAGGTCAAACTATGTAGCTTTGGGCAATTTTCTGCCCAAACACACTCCTCTTTTTCTCGTTTGAGTTGCTCTGTGGGTTTTTAGTCCGTAAGGTGATTGTGGTGCAGAATAAATCTCGAGGATAGAAAATAAATGTCGACAGCCTAGGGATTTGGCCAACTCCAAACGGATAAAAGGCCTGTTAACACGCCTGAGTGGAGCACACCACTCGGCCAAGAGAGAGAGAGAGAGAGATTGAGAACCCCAATGATACCATAGTAATTTTGAGGGGTGATGAAGCACCCTACAAATGAGTTATAGACTTTCAGGGGAGCATTGCTTTTGGTTTTTTTTTTTTAATTTGACGGTGGGTCAGTGTGTACCTGCAAAGCCTCTTGCATCAATCCTCCTGCTCCAGCGAATGGGGATAGAATGAGTACCCCAGGGTCGCTCTCACTCTGACAGGCGACAAATTCCTTGGCCACGAGATTCATGCCATCCCTCAATGGTGTGATGAGACCCACATTAGCGTCGCGGTAAAAGGCCACGAGCTGATCCTGGTTGACACTGCCAAAGATGTATCGAATGGGAGACCAAGAGGGTGTGGAGAACTCGCCATTGATGTGTCCCACCAAACGATCGATGGTCTCTTTCAGCTCTTTGTATTCGGCCACATCCACACGGGACGGCACAGCCACCTGGATAAAGATCGCCTTCCCGATCCATTTGGGATATTTCTTGAACATTCGCTCCAATGACTTCAATCTGGCCACCAATCCTTTGGTATAGTCCAATCGATCCACACCCAAGATGATCTAAAATAGGGCAAAAAACGCAGGGTTGGCTGGTTGGCATGATAAAGTGTGTCTGTCTCAAAAGAGCTCAAATGTGGTGTAAAAAACTAAAGGGATGGGCCCAGCCAGTTCCGTCGTCGCGAAAATGGCACCTGAACTCAAATCAACGATAAAGAGGGACGTCTTTAAGCCAAGTGCCTGAAAACATGGCATGAGCAAGGTACCATCTAAAGGGTCTCATAATGACATGATGATTTTTCGGGTCATTACTGTTATGACAAGGCACAAAAAAATTAATGACCTTCATCAAAAGGCACGTTTTACCTTCATATCACTTGGGAACACTCGAGGAGCAGTTCGGGACAAGGACTCAAACTTGTGATAAGGAATACCAATGGGCAAGGCTCGCACCATTACTCGGCGACCACAATGCTCCACGAACATCTTATTCTTGTCAGTTCGGCAACCCAGACATCGCTGACAACAGTCCAAGAAATTTAAGCAATAATCTCCAATATGAAATCCAACCAAATCACATCCTGAAACAGAAAATCCATTTGAAACTAGAAACGGTGTTCAAATAGATTATGTATCAACTATTATTACAGCGCTAGTTATTACAAGCATTTGAAACACATGGGCTCAAGAGGTCTCAAAAAGGAAAAAGGTGATTTTTTTCTTCATGAGCAGAGTTGGACCATTCTTTGCCATGGTTACAAAAAATAAGAGAACCTGTGAGAGGAACCAGCCATATAAAACCAAAAGCTAGGAAATTGACTATGCTTACAGATTTTGTGGGAAAATGGGAAGTAAACTGAGACCCACATTCATACTTGGTTGGACTCCACATCAACACAATATACAATAAAGGAATGTTATAGCACTTTGGTCGAATAAATACTCGAAAGACATAGGCATTTTTTTTCCCTCACCAAGCATGCCCATGAGAATCTCGTCCACCCATGGGAAAATCCGAATGATATCAAATGACGGGAATGGAATATGAAGAAAGAAACCCATCCGTACTTGAAGACCCTCATCATTGCATCCATCACTGAAACAAACCAAGGTGTACAGTAGAGAGATTTCGATTCGGAAATATTCTTAAACTGGGATACATTTTGCATTCAGGTTTGAAACGAATCAGACTGACTCGTGAGAGGATTTAACTCTTGGCCTTGATTTTGGCAGGGTTTGTTTGCTATGCCCACAAACCAGAGCTTCTCATGCAATGTTAATGGGAAAACTTGGAACTTTGCTCTGAGATTGGTTGTTCTCAGATGTGGGCTACTTTAAATCACTTCCTCCCTCTCTTTCTTGTCTGAATCTGGTTCAAAAACTTGCTCCAAATTAATGTTGGCTCCCTTCTACGATTACCACCTAAAACCAACAATAACTTGGCCAACTCCACCAATTTGACATAAATGAGCTAATCCAGAGTCTTAAGAAGTTCTGGTTCTTACTCATCAGGGCCAATGAAAAATAACCTGGAAACAACTTCGGTATGAAAGTTCAGAAACCCAGGTTGCGTGAGATCAGAACACGCTTTACGCTTATCAGCTAAACAGGACATGGCAACATCGCACGTCCCGCCAATTCTTCTTACCGGATGGCATTGGCCGCGAGCATTAGGTGATAATCGTGAATCCAAACGATGGGTGGATCCGGTCTAGAACACTCGGGAATGGCCATCCGCTTCTCATGAACCGATCGAACTGCCTCCAACGTCTTCTGAGCAAAAATATCATTTACATCTTGGTAGGCCTGGATGACAAATGTGAATAACATGATAATCAAACTTAGACACGTTCACAAAAAGGTTCGTATAATCGTCCTCGTATACCTTCCAATGATCACGATTGAATACGGCCCTATCGGGCATTGAATGGAACAATGGCCAATAGGTCTCATTGCAACAGCCGTTGTAGTATTCGTCAAAGAGTTTTGGGTTCACACTCAGTGGAATAGCTTGATCGGGCCTTAAACCGGCAGTGGGCGCTTTATCATCGGGACTGGACTCTGGAATCACTTCCGTTTCCTCATCAAAGTCATCCAGACCTGTCCAACCCACCCAAATCCCATGATTGTCCACGACCACGGGTGCCACAGCCGTGACCAAACCACCGGCACTGATCAAGCAAAGGCAGTGAGATAAGATTATATTTCTTTTTATGAAAATGTAAAGCACATATTGAGTTACCTGGCTTTTCTGGTTAAAGATCCATCTTCCTCTCTTTTTAAAACAAATGGAAGCCGGTTGGACACCACGATGAGCGAGGCTGCAGCTCTGTTCTGCTTTTCCTCATTTTTTGTTTCCTTGATCATCTCTCTGGGACTGAAATTAGGCACACACAATCGATTCATTAGGACACAATTAATCCTCGAGATTCTTTTCCACCCTTGTTGGTTTATATGATGCTATTCGAAATTGAGTGTAATGGAAAACACCTGTTTTATTATTCAAAACTCTGCCCCTTTAAGTATCACAACCTGTGAACCGATAATGTTCACTTGTTAAATTACATTGAAGTGTGAACAATGACAAATGTCAAAGTTCATTTCGGGACACGATTCATTATTTTGAAGTGGGTCTCATGGTTTTGGAAGTTATACGTATCATGGGTATTTCACCACAGAACAAAAAACTCATCCACGCTCTACTGGTAAATGTATAACAGACAAAATTTAAGACCACAGACATTCCTTTTGGCTTTTTTGTGCGAATCTGGAGTTTTAATGGAACCAAGCAAGGGAACAGGAGTCCCAAAAAATGCTGAACTTTTTTGAATCCTCGTTAAAGTTTGAACGATGTTATTAATGAATTACCCAAGCCCCTTTTGACTATTGAGGCAACTCGACTGACCCTACAGATTATCACTTCAAAGTCTGTTTGTGACATACAGTCGAATCTCATTTTAAGCAACTTTTCTGTCAGCGGCACAGAGGCAAGAAAATTGGTTCAAGAAACGGTAAAAAATACAGGAAACTACTGGAGGAGTTTACTTCACCTTTACATAACCTTATAAGCTTACTTTTAATCCAAAAAAACTGATAATGACTCAAAAACTTAACTTTTGAATAATAGTCATTACAACACACAAATTGACATTACAAGTGCATGCATTTATATCTCCATTACAAAGCATAAGAACTTGTTTCAATCTCAGTTTGACAGAAAAAATGAAAGAAAAAAGTACAATTTTGTCTTCATGATTGTTACATTATTAAACCTTTACGGGGATAAACAACTTTTTAAAAAATATGAGCCTTCCAGGCTTTCATACTGATGAGTTTGTTGCTATTTTTTTGGAATATCTCAACTGCAAATCTTCTTTTCACAGTTTGACCTTAAATTACTTCAAATTTTTCCAAAATTCCAAAATTTGAGAGACTTTCTTGGGTTTGACAAGACACTTCCTTGGGTTGTTTATTTTCCATTAGGTTTTGCTTTGGTAGACACAGAAATTTGTTTCACTCTCTAACATTGCAGATTTGTTGGTGAAACTAATATGTGCTTCGATTTTTTTTTAATTGTCGATAAATAATTTTTTCAAAACTTAGAATAATCTTTGAAATAGTTCTTGTTGAGTGGCATTTTGGACAGTTTTTAGTGATTCTAGGGTTCAAAATGCAATTTTTCATTCTTTTCACTCGAACTTGAAAAATGCAAGGCGCAAGAGCCCAAAAAGTGCGCAAACGGGACCCCAAAGAGCGCAAGATTTGCCCAAAAGTGCAAGACATGGAAGCACTGCATCGGTCCTTTAAGAAATGCTTCGGGTTTTTTTTTGTGTTGTGACCAACTCAAGGAAGAAAAGTTGGCCAAAACCTTTGAGCCGGTTCCTATATCGAGATTGAGGAAAAATGGAAAATTTCTTAGATCGAGAATTCTAGTATAATAAAATTTTGGTCAGCACGGAAAAGTTGCTTAAATCGCGAAAATTGCTTAAACTGAGATTGCTTATATCGAGATTCGACTATACTGGATTGGATTGCGAAAGGTTCAATTTTAGGGCGTGCATGATTGCATTGTGCTTGATGAGGGTAAATGAGATCAAGAACGATTAAGAGTATTTCGCCTCATTGTTAACATTTTGAATTATGTTTAGAATGTTAGAGTGGGGGTCAAGTATTAAATTATGCAATGTGTGTCAACTCCTAAAATGACCTGTTGAAAAGCTAATTGCCCTAAATTGCGACTCTGAAGTTTGTTTTCTTGGTAAATAACTAGAAAGAAACCCTCCTACGAGCTCATAGAAAATGTGAGAAATTTGAACAATGCTCGCTTTAATCAAGGCCTGGTGTCGTAAGGTGTCAGATAATTTCGTTATTAAAAATAGCTGAGGAATATTTATTTGACTTGTCGTAAAATAGATACTGTGCAACAAACTTGGATCTACATGAAAATGATAGAGGAAGCCTGACAGTCACTGTTTGCAAAGGAACGTCGAAACTTGAACCCGGAACTATCAAAACAGTTTTTTTCTTTTGTTTCGTTTATTTTACGGAATGTTTTTTTCGAATGGCCGAATGGGGGCAATCGGTCAAAGAAAAAAGAAGTCCTTCAGGTAAAATGGGGACAAACCTTAAAAGAGCTTTCTCTGTTACGTAAACTTCCTGCGAATAGGCCTAGGTCAGTTGTCAAGGGTTAATAAATCCAAATGAACAAAGGACATACGCTCAAATTCGCACTCAAGAAGACTTTTGGTTTCCATGAAAAATTGTATCTTCAAGTACGTTTATGAAATATATCTCCTTGTTAATAAACCACAACAACCACTTCAAACTCACAGTTTGGCCATGATGAGGATGAGTCTTTAAATGAAGACGACCTCTTGAGTTGTTGAAAGACGGGAATGTCACGGCAAATTGGAAGCCAAGCATGGACGTGTTACCCAAGAGATGTTTGCGGTGAGAAAAAAACATCTCCTTGTGACTGCCAACACCATAAGGCCATCATCCATCCATCGATCCAGTAAGGCATGAAACCTGATTTACTTACTCGCACAACTTGTATGTTTTAGCTTGACTTTGTAGTAATAATAACCCACAGTCAGTCAGTCAGCTGCACTACGAGCTCTGATTTACTTGTTGCTCTACGTATTGCACACAAGACCCTCAAGTTTCGATCATGCCTCAATCGAGTGCTCAAGGATACAAAACAACGAGTATGGTATTGAAAATACAAGCTTACCGAGTTGATCGACGACTCTAGTTAGTATTGGCACTCCCACACACAAGTCTTAATGATTTTCACGAAATCAGCCAGGTAGGAAATATGCAACAAATAATTGATCCGTGCTACTCTCCGTCCGACATTGAAGGTTGTACGACCTTGTTGAATGCTTCCTTCACACACACACACACACACACACTCACTCACTCCACGAGAGAACTACCTTTTTCCACGACTTGTGAGTCTGTTCATTTAGTATGTAGTACAGTGGATTGTTATTGTGCGAGAGAAAGCAGGCATTTTCAGCGGGACAGTCGCATGAATTCGACTACCCTTCGTTCTTGCTCCGTCCTAACAAAGGACCTATACTACATACGTACAAGCATACTGTCATGAGAGACTTTCGTAGCGCTACCAGTTGGGAAAGTTTCGAATTAATCAATAACGTGGTACAGAGCACCGGATCACATTTTGAAATTTAAATTTAAGAAACTTTCACAACTTTTGAATGCTTGCAAAAAACGTTTCTCCCCAAGGAGATTGCTTGGATCCAGTGTTGATTTTCTTGTTCCCAACGTGTTAAAGTGCCAACCTTGAGGAGAGTTTAGGGGCCGGACAAACAACATACAAATAGTACATAGAGTAGCTGAAAGATGGATTCCTTTTGAGTCAAAAGTAAACGGGGAAGCAAGTCAACAGAGAAAAACACACTGTTTTCTTATTATTTATGCTTTTGTTTTAGAAGCTGGAATCATTGAACTCTCGCTCAGAACTGTTTGATGTTGATCTCGTAATGCTGAACATTTCCTACCCTGATTTGAGCAATGTGCGTAGTTTTTTTGAATATAGGTCATCATCCTTGAACAATTTGAACATCGTTTTGGTTTAAATGCGCATTCATTGCCCAAGTGACTATAAGGGAACGAAAAAATCGTCAAAGGGTCTTTATTTTTTTAATGATTTTTCGACTGGCCCTTGGATATTGAAAATATTGTAGGAAATTACAGATGGTTTGTTAAGGTTGTTACGAAGAACAGCGGATCGGAGTGTGCCATTCTTGAGTACATTTCCAGTTAGTACACTGTCATTCAAGAATTTGGAAAACGAAACTTGTGAGCCACACTTTGCCTGAATGGGGAATACTCTACATTGAACAACAATGTAGAGTACTTCCTAATGCCCACAACAATTTACCTTAAGCGAGAAATCTACAGGATGCCTTGAGAATGAAGAACTGGAGATTTTTGTGGCACTTCGAAATTACTGTGCGAGTATTAGAAAAAGCATAAGTTACAATTCTTAAATTTAGGCTCTGTTTATTAGGTCCTTTGTTAGTAGATTTTCGATAAATGAACTACTGATCAATTTAGACGGTACTTCAAAAGAAACGGTACATCAAACTAAGTATGTACATGTGGCTCCGAAATTATTGAATTCGCAAAAAAATGATGTTCAAAAGGTGCAGCGATAGAAATTCTTGAGAATCGAGTGATTTTGTACACTTTAAATAGCCTCAGCCTCGATCAAAGTCAAAATTTCGGACGAAAAATAAAAGTCTGGATGTATTTAGAATATTGTTTCAATAAATGATTTAGAATTGAAGTGTGAAAAACCGCATAAAAAAAAAAAATGTTTAAAATCGACAAAGCCCTTCCAATTTTTTTCGTTAAACAAGAGTTTCAGGCCAGTCCGATTGTTGAGTGCCACTGTTATTACCTATGTACACCTCCATTTTTTTTCACCTTTCTCATCCTTTAAGCGTCCAAAAATTAACCATTGCTTTGTTGGGTTTCATTGGTTATGTTAGTGTATTTAGAAATCCCGAGTGGTCAAAATCTGAGGGATCTAATATTTGTCTGGCAGCTGAAATGCCCAGGAATGTTGGAATTTCAAGGTTTGGAAGATAGTTTTTTTGTTGTTCCTTACATACGAACATCGTTCACATGAATTGGTCGGTCATTCCTTTTATTCATCCCTGCCCTTAGGTAAAAATTAAACAATCATTTCCGATTGTTTTCAAAAGATTTTTGAGGAAAATGTTAATGCTAGATTGACTGATGGATAGGAATGACTTAAAATGCACAAAGTTGTTATTTCTCGCGCCTTTCGAGTATTCTTACATGATTTCCAATAAATGCGAACAAACCAAAGTGTGAAATTCTGTAAGTACATACGGTAAAAGACTCAAAACTGGTTTTACTAGCACTTACGAAGAATTTGAGTCCAAACTCGTTTGAAAACTGGAATTGTAATTTAAGATCCACAATTCGGAGACTTCAGTTATCTTTACGGTTTCTCATCGCTCTTTGTAACTATTCTTTGTTCAAAAATAGTCTGGATAAACATAAGCCCTGCTCGATACCAACAATCGAGCCAAAAAGTGACTTTCGCGTAATATCATAAAACAAAGTGTCCATCCACACATCCATTTTCATAGAATTAGCAGACAAATATTGAAAATTGATTGATTTTGAAATATAGGTAGAGTAAAACCATTGAAGAGAAACAGAAATTCAGGGTTTTATTATGTAGAGAGCAAAGGCTAGTTTTTTAGACGCAAAGAACGATCTCTTAAGATCGTACTTACTAACCAGCTTACCACGTCGCACTACAATCTTAAGATCGTTCTTTACGTCTAAAAAACTAGCCTCAAATTTTTGCAGCCCAAAAAGCAACGTTTTGAGATATGCTTTTTTGTTGAACAAGTTTTTAGTTGCGTCAACCGTTTGCGCGTGTTCATGTATTGGAATTAGTTCATTGTTCCCCTCAAGGGAAAGTGAAAATAAAGTCACAGAGTCGGAGAAGAATCCGCAAGAACTCACCCGCCATTGAGAATGAAACCGTTGGGCAATTGGGTGCCTTGAAAGCCTTCTTCCAGGAGAACTTTCATCGTGTCACAGAAAATTTTCTCCTCGTCTTTGTATCGTGTGCCCTTGGAATCTCACAATGACAATCAATTGGAACTCAATTCGAGCCAAGTTTGAGAGAGTGATAGTGAGAGAGGGATTGCTGCCTTATTTTAGACTGTCTCGCTTTGTTTCAAGTCTCAGTGACAAAGTAAAAAGAAAAAAAAAACTTGACAACGAGAGACGGACGGACACTCAAACACTAAAAGCAACAACCCATAGAGAAACTCGCCGCTTGAGGGTTCCAATGAACATTGGATTGATTGGAGCACGGCTCTCGCTGCTGTAGTGATCACTCTGGACAGATATTCTCGCGATCCGACAATTGAAATTGAATGAAGTGTTCCATTGTCATTTTTCTAGACACGGGATACTTTGCTGATTCTATGGGCTGGAACTTTTTCCACTCCGGAATGAGCAACGTCGCAATTTTCTAATCGGTGCCAAGGCTTTGTACATACACTAGAGTGCGAAGTGCTTTTAATGTTGAAAGTAGAGTGGAATGAAGAATAGGCAAAAAAAACTAGATTGCACGACGCATGAGCGGTCAGAATCTCGATTGAGGTACTATATTGATACTTTGAGGATATTCTCCGTATTTCAGCACATACATATGTGGTCTATGTCCACATCAACACTTGAGGCAAAATACCCTGCTCAAAGCACTGATTTGGATGTCTGTAAAATGCCTAAATTATTCTGATCTTAGGACGAGTAATCCGAGAACGAACATCTCATTATTAGAGACAGGAAGTTTCCACGAATAAAATAGTCAAATTAGACGAACAATTTGTGCCCTAAGACGAAAAATACGCTAAAGACGGATAAATGACCCCTCTCAGACAAAATAACAACAAAGTGTGTTGCCTTTTTGGCCGGAGAAAAATGAAAGAATACCCCTTTGGTATTATTTGAAAAGCAAAGGTCGCAATGGGAAGGGTGAAATCATTCAAATATTTACAATGGTTTTTTCGTTGTGGAGAATGCTGTACGAGAGAATTTTTAGTAATGGGCCCTTTGAGGCCCTTTTCCTCAAATACCATTTTCATCAGCAACCAAGAATAACAAAGAAGACTTTTTTTTTTTAAAGAAGCCTTGCTGACGTTTTAAAAATGCTCCCACCAGAGAGCTTTTCAAAAATAGTTGTGGCATTTGTGCAAACTATTGTATTATTGTGAGTTAATGCTTCTTTGTGCGAAAACGAAATTGTGTCAACCATTTTGAGAACAGCAAACGTCACGCATTTGTTTTTTGGTTTACGAATGGCCTCGTTTCTCTTGGAAGCGCTAAAGCAATCGAAATATCCCATCCAACAAAATTGAGACACAACATACGTGTGTTATTAAGACAATTCTTAATAAAACCAAGAAAAAAAATCTTTTCAACTTGATATCAAAAAATATTAAACCCTCAGATATCAAAAATACGAACCACAAGTGACCTTTCTCCAACAGGGACTATTTTTCCATCAATTTGGAGGGCAAGAAAATGACCGGATTAATAAGGTTGGCAAAACATTGCTAACATTTTATATTTGGTGGTGCTTTTTCCGGATCTGGTCATGATTTGAGAGACACAATAAAATGAGATGGACGTGAAAGAACCATGAAAGAGACAGCTTCTAAGATACCATGGAATTAGATTTTACAAACACAATGTAGTAGTATGTATGAGCCCGTGTACGAAATGAAGACGTTTCAAGACTGATCGTTTGCATCATGCCAGAGAATCCTCGTTTTCAGACTCTGCTCAATGCTAATGAACAAATAATTTCTCTCCTCGAATATCACTCTTTGTCTTTGCCAGCATTCGAGCTAGCAATCGAATCGGTGCCAAGGGAGCCTCATCGATCATCCATTTGACAGTGGAACCCTCGCCTTGACCATCATTTCCCAACGATTACGATTGGAGGAGGAAGCTAGTCATGGCCATGTCCGTTTCCATTGGCGCTCGTTTTTCGGGAGCTTTGACCTGAAGATGGATGAGATGGAGACGAGCTCGAGATGGCGCTTTTGGGTGGAGCTTCCCCTTGGAATCGAACTCGAATGACGTCGCCGACCATGGAAACCACGGCATCTTTGTAATCCGAATACCGTGGACGAAGACCACTGATGCTGCCTTCGTCCAAGTTCGGATGCTCTCGTTCTTCATCTTCGAGTTTGCGAATTTGCGACTCGTACACCGTGGAGAACAGACAAATGCCTTCGAGAAAGCCGTACATCATTTTTGATTTGAACTCGATGAAGAGCTCCTCACGTGTGAACACGGGCAGCGAAGGAGACAGTTTGGCCACGCTCTGTAAAAGAAAAGAAATGCGATAGTTTTCGGGAAAAAAGTCAATTCACCATGCTCAGCAGCGATCGGTTTCAAAATTTCGTATGACTTTCAAACACCCAAAAACAACCTCGTTCCTTTATTTCGCTTATTTCTTAAAAGTATATTTTAACGTGTCATTAAAATGAATATTAAAAGTGATCTATAAAATAACGATAGGGGGGAAAGAAATATGAGATCAATTTCATGATTTTATTTGACTCTTACATTTACTTTTGGTTTCTGTTCCAAATTGAAATTTCCAGCCCGTTATAACCCATATACATCTACTTCAGATGGATTGGGTGGGCAAACCAATAACCCGAACGGTTGCGATCTGAGAAATCACAATTAATTACTATGGGCTAAGAACACACAAAAAAGTGAATCGTTTTCAAATAAATCATATTTTTCCATTTTTTTTTTTTTTGTATTTTAATATCAAAACGACATCAATTGTTGTTCTCAACTCTATCAGCGCTGCCAACTGGCATATTTGCATGCCAGAAAACCTAAATCTGGCATATTTGAGACCCCTTTGCCTTTAACTTTTTTGTTCTGGCATATTTTTGAGATCTGGCATATTTTCTTTTTTGACATTATTCAGGATTTAGTTATCAAAAGGCGGTATTGTTTCATGATGGGAATTTTGAGAGCATTCCTAAACTCTTATCAGACATATTTTTTTCAAATTTCTTCCTTGACATTGTTCCTTATAATTTTATCAAGAACTTTTAAAACTATACTAAAGTAGTTATGGAAATGACCATTGAATGCATCTCTAATTTATTTAACAGCTTTTAAGTGACAAACGCTGTATTATGTTTACATTAGTGTTGGAGACAAAAGTTGCGAGATTTTATTCACTGAAAAACATCACTGAAATTATGGTTGTTTCAGTGAATACAAAATCAAGTATTTTACTGAAAAAGAAAATAAATTGAAATTAAAAAAGGAATGAATAAAAACGTGGCCATGGACCAAAATAAGCGGTGACGAGGTGAAAGCCGAAATGTTGATCGAAATCAAGGGTGGAACCTCAGCTACTAGAACTAATTTTAGAGAAAATATCGCATAATTTATGTCCAAAGTAATTGCGCAGCAACAACACGTTTTTTCCAATGGATTATTTGACTATGATTTCGTTGTACACAACTTTATTGGCTGAACCGTTTCAGTTTACTCATCACTAGGGAAGAAAGGCAGAAGGAAAAATCACTAAGGCAGAAAGTGCAAATAACCTTACCCTGTTAGTTCCCAAAAGTTGCAGAAAAATGTACCCAAAAGTGCAAAAGAAAGAGCAGAAAACTGTTGAAAGTGTAAATAAATGTCGAAAAAAGGAGCAAATAGCTTGCATTTGGACTTAAAACGTCATTCATGTAGTACCCACGGCTCTCAATTGAGTTGGAGAAGTCATTTACAAGTTTGAAGATATTTGAGACTACGTAGTTTTGAGGAGAAGAGACAACGCCGCACAAGTAATTGAGTTCTATTAATTAGGTCACGACCGAAAAAGGATATAGAGTCATTACAAATACTCAAGAAAACAATCTTCTGAGCTGGCTTTTCCATTCCTCAGATGGTCTCATGGTTGTCTATACCTAAAATTAGTGATGGACCGAAAGCGCTTTCGGTCGAAATTTCGGCCGAAATTTCGGTTTCGGTTTCGGTTATGCCTACCGAAACTGAAAGCAGACATCCACTATAAAGGATGGACTTTGACAATAAAATCGAAAAAAAATTCGTCCAAGAACCTCTGAAATTCAAGTTTCCCGATCTTTCAAAATTTGCGACTACTCAACATTGAACACATGAGCAATTTAATTTTTAAGGTGGATTTTGCATTTATACAATTTTGTGGTCAGCTGCTTTCGGTTTTGGTTTCGGTTAAGCCCTCTTTCGGCCGAAACTTTCGGTTTCGGTTATGAGCCCTTTCGGTCCATCACTACCTAAAATATTGTCGAAATCTATTAAGCCGTTGTGTTTTATATGGCTTAACATCAGTCTGTTTTCGTCCTTTGAGAATGTTGTTCAAAAATAGTCATTGAAAATTGAACAGAAAAATAAATTTTCACAAATACTTACGACCCACGTGTGCTTAACAATTGTATCAAAGAAAATATTCATAAATGTGTTTTATGCATGTTTTAAGTAAAATTACTTCAATATTTGTTGGCCCGTGTCCTAATTACCTGAACTCAATTTCAAATGTGGTATTGTCTCACTGATGTGTCAAAACTGTTCTCAAATACGGTTGGAACTTAAAGGTAATATCTCCAAGTCAATTCAACAACGTGCACTGCTACACTGATGAATCCTTAGCTGGATGATTTCAAATCTATAATGGTTTTTTTAGAAATAGCGATCTTTATAAGCAGCAATCCTAAGCCTACAATCTACAATATTTTCCATTACCATAACTTGAGTTTCTTTAGGTTTGATATTTGTTGGTTGTACGCAATGAGATTTTTTAGTCAGGGGATGGGATGCTATAGTTAAAGCCAAAATGGTGAATGAAGTGTGAGGTTTGTGTCTGAAATGCATATATTTCTTCAAGGTGCTGAGCATGTTTGATTGCAAAAATAAGCTTTTTTGACTAGTTCAAAATTTGATCTTGAAACTAAAAATTCAATTAAAAGCCACTTCATTTTCTTAACAATTTGTCGATTTTGGCCAAAATCGTAAATAAAAAATGCAAATAAAGGTGAACAGTGCAAAAAGGCAGAATCATGGATTTATGTTACCAAAAATCTTTTTACACTATTTGCCCGTCCCTTCTCATCACTAAGACGCAGAAAATTATTTTCTATAGAGTGATAAAACATTGAATATATGTTTTCTGCAAAAGCCCAAAATATTTCAAAATAAGCAGGATATGCAAAAAAACTTTTTTTTGAAAACGCCATTTTGGGTAATTTACTCTGTAGGCACCAATCTATCGTGTGTATTTTCTTGGTAACTTGAAAATATTGGGTCGTTTTTAGAGGCCCACTTGACACCCAACTCATTTAACAATATAATTTTCGATTTGTCCCAATACATGAAGTAGTGTTTTGGTGTATATGACGATATTAATGGCTGTGATATGGTATCCTATTGTGCCTTGAACATTCATTTATTTTGCTCAAACTTTCCCAGATTATATTTTTCCCTTCTTAAGTAATCCAGGAAATATTTGATTTTCCCTTGAAACAGACAAAATATTGAAAAATCGAGGAAAAATGGGTAGATATTTTCAAGATATTTTATATCTTTTAAAGTATCGTTCCGTCCCCCACTCATCACAAAAGATTTCGAATCCCAAATCTCAAATGAAAATTGTTTTGAAATTAGATTATCCGTGCAGTATTTAAAAGGGATGCAACTTTAAATCTTAAAACTTTAAAGCTTACAAATTGTTTGTGTTCTTTTACTTTTCAGTAAAATTATTTTGTGAAATATACATTTAAGGGACAAAATGCTAGAAATACGCTTTTTTTATTGACTTTAGAACGACATCTGTTGTTATAGTCTGACATATTTCAGGCATATTTCGTGCCGGTAATCAGGCATATTTTGGCCCTATTAGCATATTCTTAAGGGGTTTTGGCATGTATTTACCTGAGGGGCATGGCAGCACTGCAATCTAAGGCTGCAAGAACTAAATTTCTAACTACGGTTAACAAAAAGCGACAAGATGGCACTTAACGATGAAATACTTTGGACCCAGCAAATTTGCGCAGAAACTATTCATTTATTTTGCCTTTCATTTTCTCTATCCACGAGTTAATGTTGTCAGATCTGGACCAACATTGAATCGTTGGTTGATCAGGAATCAGAAGGGCAGAACTTTATGGAAGGTATCGAAAGATGATACGTAATTCCCTGGTGTTCCACTTTATTTCGAAGGAAGAAAAAGCTTTTTTCTTGGAAAACCGTTGGTGTACGGTTATAAAAACAAGTACAAATAGAGCTGTACGTAGTCTTTTTATTTACGTCGAAATCGAATCAAATATTACAAATTAGGGCACAAGTTCTAGCTAGAAAATTGACTTCATTAAAATTAAATTAAGGTCTTTTAATCGTCTGCAACATTAGTCTTTGTGTAAAATGCGGAGAACCATTTTAATTTGACATTTTTGTCTCAGCTCGTAAAAGCAACAAAGGCTAAAAACATTTGGAGACGATCAAAATATCTTTCAGAGGCAAGTGCTTGTGAGTATTTGATTGTTACCCTACTCTAAAACCCGAAAACTATTCTTTCTCACCTTGACAAAGTGATCGTAATAAACGGCCAAAAAGTCCATGGTGTGATCCCGCCTGATCTCAAAGTCCACAGTGGTGAACAGGAAGTAGAGGATGTCCGTGACCAACGAGGCGTAACGAGCGCGATGAAGATCCTCAAATCTGACGTCCACGCAATCAGTTTGGCACTCGAGACTGGTTCCATAATAGAAGAGAACATTTTGACGCCAGAGATCCCCATGACACAACACGTGGAATTGCGAGTCTTCTTGGCAAGGATTCACCATGTCACATTGGATACTATGAAGATTCCGCACAGCGTCCATGAAGAAATTGGAGAAGCCCTTCAAATCTTGTGAGCTATGTTGAAAGATACTGTAGAGTCGAGTAGCAATGCTCGTTTGGGTTTTGGTGAAGATCTCTTTCGTGTCATTTCGGTAGACGGGATCTTCATTCAGAAATGGATATTGGTCGTTCATTCGTTGTCCCAGGTCCCCTTGCATGGCGTAACTGACCGCGTGAAAACGGGCCAATCTCGAGATTGTCATGATGCTAAAATGAAAGACCAATATTTTGATTGATTAAAGAACCCGTGGAAATCATACTTTTCCCAATATCACCTGTGATTGAAGTCGAGGCCACATTCATCCATCCTCTCTTGGCTGGCAGAGTGATATCCCGCGGCAAAGAGGTCTTGTAAGACCAAAATATCACTCGAGCTCAGAAGGCGATCATCCGATTCGGCGAGGTCGCTCATGCCCTCAGGTTCCACGTTCTTGTACCTTCAAGAATGAATTACATCTTTTGAAAGGCTCTCAAGTAAAGCATCTTAGAAATGAAGCACTTTCGCTTGAATAGTCTCCTTCTTAGAACGTGCCAAGAAGATTTGCTCTATTCAAGTTATTATTCGGAAGTGTTTTAGCAATAGATAGAAAACTTAACGAATAATGTCTTGAGAGCCTCTTTACAAAGACCCTCATGTAAAAGGAGTTGGTGTTTCTTAAAATCATTTTTAAATCAAGAGGGCGTTAAATAAGCGGCTTAATCCAGGACTCAGTACCAATAGCAAAGACCCTACAGAGTCCTTGACTTAAAGCACAAGCCACAATTTTCAGCACGCTCACCCTAATGAGATTCTCGGTGCCCTCAAGTACTGAAGAGGTATATTCTTGAGTACTTCAATCTGGACAATTATTACGTTCAGTAGTTAAAACTATGTGCCCACATTATCCCACTAACATGTCTTCAATTTGTTTGTTCTTTGCGCTCCCATGAATACTGAACGGGTTTTAGCCTATCGTGTAAACTAACTGAGCGTCTCCTCTTTTTCAAGTAACTGAATCGAGCAATCCTTGGAACAACCCGCATTCACTTCTGGCACAGCCTTCATTTCTTGGGTACAAGATTGGTTCGTACCTTCTAGGCAAACAAAGAAATTGGTCTGGAGAGGCAATGCCTTTGGTCTCGTACAAATACGACCACATGTCTTGAACCGGTTGAGCGTAAATCCTAGCCTCGTGTTCCATTTCGTTATTGGTTCCGTCTAGGACCCAACCATTGGCGGGTTTCTCCATCAATTGGCTGGCATCAATCGTGGCTTCGGATGGCGTTCTTTGGCCCGAGTTCCCAATGGTATGAATCGGATATTTAACCATCAAATCAAGCCGTCGACGGCCTTTTGCATCTTTGATCCATAATTCCACTTCATGGAGGACTTGATTGGTGTGAGGATTTGGAACATGGCGCAATGAAAACTTGGTCACCTGGAATAGTGAAGAAATGGTATTTGAAGCTAAATGCTCGGTTTTTTCGAAGTACATCGTGTTTTAGAAGGTACAGCCTTTCTCCCATGCGAAAGTGCGTAAGTGGGAGGGGAATTAGGAACGGAGGCTCATAATAATTGGATTACTACGAACCAAGTGGATAAACAATTGCCTAAAGGGGGCTTCTGGCCATGTGCATTACTTTTTGGAGGTTTCTATTGTGCTCGTTTCCATGAAAGCTATTTTTCGTAATGCAGTACTTTCAATTTTATCGATAGGACAGAACCGACAAGGTTTGAACAACTCTTGAAAAATAAGCTTCGAGGTAGTTTTGTCTTTATCATAGAACGTCAGCAAGTTTTGAGGATAGGTTTCGCACTCAATGCTCAGCAGGAGAACCTGTTTGTTGTGTGACCAAATTAGATCCACCTACGTACGTACATATTTCTTGGACTATAAAATTACGAAAATTACGATAAGTTTACAGTTACTCGATGGCAACGTGAGCTCTTTGAAGATGAAGATAAATTAACAAACTTGGAAACTTCATCCTTTTTTTCAAATTCAATGCAAGCAGGATTGATTAGAATACGTTTGTCTATCAAAAGTAAAAGACAAATGTATGCCTGACAAAGGAACTGTCTGTGTTATGTACGGCTTTGTAAGTTAATTTTGATGTTGTGATTCGACAAAAAGTTAAAGCACCATCAGAATTCCATTCGCAAAATGGACAAGCTCTCATAGTTGGGTCAATTTTCGCAGGATCTTTCCCAAAGAAAGAGTAAGCAATGCCATTGCATCACCTATTTTAATCAAGCGATTTGATTATTTTGATCTCTTTCAGACACATGTAGTAACATGAGTTGTTACACTAATTGACAAATACGCATGGCAATGTGATACAGATTCACAAATTCTCGTGTGCATTTTATTTCTTGTTGGTTCGACCAAAAACGTTAGAATTATCGTTATGACACAACTAACATATTTACTAGTGATGGATCGAAAGGGCTCTTAAATGAAACCGAAAACTTCGGTCGAAAGATGGCCTAACCGAAAGTACTCGAAAACAGCTGACAAAAAAATAATAATACAAGATTAACTTATTTTTGAATTAAGGCATATATATGACTTTGAGAACTTCTAAATTAAAAAAAAACGATCCAAAAACCAAGGTTTCAGAAATTTTTGAAAAAAACTTCGGATTTATTGTCAAACTTTATTTGATTCCAAACACAATTTAAATTCCAATCACAAAAAACAATATGTTTTGGTCATGTTTTTTTCTAAATTACATATGTTTTGGTCATGTTTTTTTTCTAAATTTCATATGTTTTGGTCATGTTTTTTCTAAATTACCTATGTTTTGGTCATGTTTTTTTTATAAATTACATATGTTTTGGTCATGATTTTTCAAAATTAAATATATTTTCCCAACTTTTTTTCTGTTCTCTACAATTTACAATATAACAACTCTGACCACGCCAAAGAGTGCCCCAACGAAAAACGTATAGTAAAATTCAACATTTTCCGTGGTACAACGTCATTTTTAACGCCTTGAAAGAAAACGTTTGTTCATTTAAAATCTCCAAACAGTATCCTGTCCATTTTAGAACTTAAAACAGGTGCGTCATTGGGCTTAACAAATAATTTTTTGATTGATAGCTCCTCAGTCTCAACAATCTTTAAAGATTGAAATGATTAAAAATCGAGATTGCCACCATTTCTACTTGGAACCTTACTTTTCTAGCATTGAACCTATAGCTCGCCAAGTATCCGTTCTATCTCCGTAGATCACGGAAAGGCGCCTTGTTAGTATTTGTAATTTGAGCATCAGAACCGCCCAACATTGGAGTTGAGGACACCTTTGCTTAGTTTGTTTACACAATCGTTCACTCACTCACTCACACCCACATATCCCTCCAAGAACGGTGTTGACATTTTCGATTACTTATGACCACCATCAAACCCTCCAATCGAGTCAATTATTGCTTCAACTTCCAGCCGACCTGCAAAGTGAACACACAAACCTGAGTGGCCATTAAATTGACAAATCTTGTCATTTTAAACGGCCGGCTCCAGATCAAGACTCTCTTTGTGATGGGATTATCCTCATTTACACATGGGCATCAATAGGGCTCGGATTTCAATTTTGAAAAAGTACTCTTTTCTTGAGTTTTCTGTAAAAATGGGCAAATTCCAACAATTTCAGCGTTTTGGGCAACTTTTAGTATATGGCATCATAATGTCATATTTTCAATGCAGGAAACTCGAAGTTTTTTTCTAAAATTGTTATGTCTATGAATTATAAATAGTTCGCTTATCAGACTGAAATCATTGTGATTTTTTTGCTCTGGAGCTGATATTGAAAATATCAAATTATTTAAACTAGGATTTTTTGTTTTAAACCGAGTTTTTGGAAAACACCAAATATTGAATTAGCGTGAATTGTCCAAGGATGAAATTGTGAGAGCAGAAAGTCCTCATAGGTTTATACCAATCAATTGTTCATGACCAATCTAAAAAGGCTCATTTTCGAAGACATCATTTACATCAGGTATTGTATGTAAATTTCATTCATTTCCTTTTCAAACTTTTCAAATAAACATGTAGACCTGGGGTTGGCAACCAATGGCCCTTGGCCCACACGTGGGCCTAAGGGTGAGTTTTGGTGGACCCAGGTACTATGTTGAAAGACCAAAATAGTGGACCCAAAAGCCATCCATAGTACTGTGCTTGTGGGATCACAGCTCAGTGATTATTTGTTAGTGGTCCTTTGGACCCACCAGCTTCTTTTCGGTGGGCCCCAGGTTAAAGGACATAAAACTCTTTGGGCCCTTGCCCAAAAGCTTTTGCCTCTGGTCTTGACGCTAAAGAAGGTTTAATCATTGTTTGTTGAACAACTTGTTGCAAGGAAACCATGTTATACACACAGGTTTTCGTTACATTTGCCACCCAAAGATCCCCTTAAGCCAAAGCGTTTTTTAGAGAGGACTTTTGAAAGTTTCAAATAGGCAAACTTCAAATTGTTTTGCCTCAAGTAGTGTTCCTACTTGCACTGAAATCATGTTAAGTCACGTCTAGTAAACCTCGTTGAGCCTTAACCAATTTTTTAACTTAATCATACTATTGATTTAAGCGCATTAGATTATTCAAGACATGAATTCTAGGAAGGAAGGAAAACTTTTCCTCTCAATTCTCTCTTATAAGAGCAAACTTTCCAATTTGAGGGGTTTTATAAAGCGCTTGCCAAACTAACGACCTACTAGATTTTTCGTCGCATTGCCGCCTTTTAGGCGGTAAAACTGCGCACATTCATCAGGAAAATGAGTTTCCTTGCAGGTATGTATTCAAACAAGCCCATCCATAAATCATGATGCTTGTATATAGATCTCCCAGACTGATAACTACATCGCATTGGCGATCTGCCACTGCTCTCCCCTAATGCAAAGTTTTCTCAAGCCAGGATTACTCTCAAAATACACTTTGGGTCCAATTACTTCAAGGAAAATTCAACGGAACAATATATTTATTACAAAAAACTCACATCTTAGCACAATGGTCGAACCCAAAGTGTATTTTAGAAATCCGTCCTGAAATGCAGTGGTTCCTTCTTAGTGCTACGGTGCATTGGGCATAAAGTTTGCCTTAAAAATTTGCCTTTCACTATATGCCAGGCCATGAACATCAAACAAAAGAGAGACATTTCATCTGTCTAATTTTTAAATATTTTTATTCGTGCTGACAGAGATGAAATTCCCCTAAGTATATTTAACGCGTAACAATGAGGTGTTTTCCTCCTTTTCCTTGTGTAGTTGTACCAGATCGCCTTTCTCCTAATTCTTGATGCAGCTCCCTTTAAAATTAACATAACAAACTTAGCCCAAGAATGCACAGCATTCCAAACTTTGAATCTTGTTGAAGTTTGCCGACAAACGCGGAAAATTAATCAGAATAGGATCTTGGCTTAGAACGGGTTAATTTTGACGTTTGCATATAAACTTGCTCGCCCATCTCTCATCTCTAACCACGAAGCTCTTCGTCAATGACAAACTTCTTGCATTTATGTACATAGATCTTTGGATCCGTACTGTACGTACGTCATTCATTACTGAGCAAACGTTCTTTGGATGTCTCTGAACGTACGATTGTCTTCGAGATGAGATGAAATCCATCTGGGGAAGACTTCATCATCTATTTGAAGATGACAAACCGTAGTGCGTGCCTTACCTGAATGTCAACACGAGTGGCCGGTTTTATGGGGGTCAGATTGAACTGGTATGAGCCATAAAACCAAGACAATGCATCAATGAGCTCCATTCTTTTGGTTTAAGAATAGGATGGTCGTCGGGATTTTTCGGAGGGAGCCCTCAAGCTAACAATTTACCACATCCCTAGCCTAGAAATTCCACTAAGCTGTATTCACAGTAGATGTTTTGTCAGCCTTGCAGGCGAATCCAACATGCCATCACAAGGTGATAATTTCTTGCAAACAAACTGGGCTTCAAAAAATAGCCCCTGAAAACGGCTGAGAGAGACAGAAGATAGAATTACCAAATTAAATAAGAAAAGTTTCTTTTACAACTTTTGAGATCGTCGTTCACTTTCGGATTTGAATTTTTTGCTCAAAACTCACACTTCGGGTGAAAAGATTTAAGTCTCGTTTGTAAGTCAGAAATTTAGTTATTTTTAGGTTTAATGTTCAAAAAGGGGCAAATCACATTTGTAGAACGATTTTTAGAGTTAGGAAATGGTAGATAAGCTTCAGTTTGAGCTTGAGACCTTTTGTGCTAAATAACTGTGTTCTTTAGGAGGTTGAAAGCATAAATGTTTTGAGAATTTCTCGTCTTTGAAGGGGCAGTATTTTCACCTCATGAACAATTCAGAAATTAAAAATATCTTTTGAAAGCGGTTGGAAGTACATTCTCAGAAGGTAGCTCTAAAAGCAAAAGGTAACAAGGTACATTTGACTAATTTCGAGGGTTCTTTGTCGCTGGAAGAATACAAGTTCAAGGTTAAAGTTTGCGTCAGAAGAGTTCAGAAACATGTTGTTTGGAGGCTGTTAGTTAAATAGACTCGAGTCACAAATTTCCGGTCAGAAACACGAGGCACGACATTTCATTTAAAAACTCTTTGAAAAGGTTGGATGATCGTCCACTATCAAGTTTTTTCTCTAAACAAAGCTGTACATGAATGACCAATTAAAATCATGGTTTTTTGATCAGATTCAAAAACTCAATTTTATCAATTCACCTTGTATTGCAATCTGAAGGAGGTTGAAAAGAATAAAGACAAATTGAACCGGTGACGAACCTGTTGTACCTTGCTTCAAGAATTTGGTTTTCCATAATCCGTCTAGTTTATCACTTTCAGAGTGATCAAGTCCAATTCAGTTTCATGTTCAGAATCGCATGACTAAAACTAGTTGCTTAGCAGGAAAAGACAAATCTAGAACATTTTCAGCTTCAAACGCAATACTAAAAGACCGTCTTGAAGCCTTACCTCTCATGTTATGGCTATTGTTATAATGTGTCTTTCACCCACTGTTTGACTGTCATCATTGGCCATGGACACCATAGTTGATGTCATCTGAGTAATCAATCAACAGTCAATCTCCATTTGGAGCGTCATCACGAGTGAAATATCTTCAAACCATGCATGTCGGTGAGATACCCGACTGAGCCCAGGTATGGATGGATGGATAGATGTTCGAATTTGACCGCTTCTAAGCGCACGAAAACGAACCCGATTTGAAACCAACTAACTTCACCGGCGTCCGAACCGAAATGGACGCGCATGTCCCCGTTGGGCAATGATTTCTGGAAAAATCCAACAACCGCTTCCAAGGATCGTTAAACACGCATACTCGCACATTTGAAGATTGGTAAGAATCCGAGGGTATTTATACTCGCCGGATTCAAACCGGGGATTCAGATATCTCCAAACTTCAATTGCGACAGCAACTGACAAGTGTGTTCCAACTTCTCTGAAATTCCATTTCTATGGGTAACTTCTATCAAGTGAGTCTGTCAGCCCAAAAGAGCCAAGTTTTCGCTCATTTTTAACAATCTCCTACAATTGGCATCCTCTCTTGTTCCAGATTCTGGTCGTGACAGCTGCACTCTTGGCTGTTTGCGCCACGTCCCCATTGGCCCAGCCGGATCCCAGTCCTCGGAAGGCCAATTTGCTCAGCCTCAAACAGCCTCCACGGATTAAGCAAACGAAAATTATCAAAAACCGCAGCAAACGATCTCTTGAGGAGGATGAGCACGAGACGCAAATCAACCTCGAATCGGATTCTCTAGTGGAAGGTCTGGCCGAGTGGATCCATCCCGAGGTCGAACCTAACGCTCATCAGCATGGCAGACACGTGGTTAAACGGAGAGCCATTCGTATACCAGTTGAAAGACACGTGGCCAAACGATCCATGAGAGAGCCAATCCTCAAATGGCATGCTCAACTCAAACATAAGGCATAAGAACCTGGCGTGCTCAGGGGTGATAATGACGCGCTGGGATGTTTTGTTCGATAACTATAAAGCGAAGTGGTTGTGAATAAATGCATTTGTTGACCATTCAGTACAACTTAAATGAAGTCATTATTCATCAATTTTCCTGAAGATCAGATAAAACCAGTTTTAGGATCCAACCGGGATTTTAATTATGCAAGGATTACGCCAAAGAGCCCGATTACCGCGCACCACCAACTGTGGGTTTTTACATAGAGAACCTTGGTTTATGTCTTGCAACTTGCAAGTAATGAAATAGTTGTTTCAAATTTGGGGAGTAATGACAACTTTGTAGAGTTGAATTCAAACTACAATTCCTTGTGTTTTCTTTGATATTGTCCAAAAAGGCTGAAAAGGTTTTTCAACGACGAAAAGAAGAGTAAAATTCTTCCAGAGGAAAGGTCAACTCGCCCTCTAAATGAGATCACGATTGCGTTTTGTTTCCGAGGGTTTCATAAAAGCAAGAAAACAGAGAGTGTAAGATCAAACTTGGAACATTGTTTACTGCGTCAGTTTGTCGAATCATGAATCTAAAATGCCATGAAATGGCTGCAACCAACCGAAAGAGGGGAAAGGCCCATTTCGCTTCAAGACTTTCCTCGAGGATTACTGGATGATCCTGGAAACCAGGAGGCGCTGAACCTGGGATGCATGAAATGAGTCTCGAAACAAAGCGAGTCTTATGCCGCCGATTTTTTACATTTACATAACCAGATAGTCGAAATGCACAAGGCACAAGGCAAGCTCGGAACATTGGAGAGACACAAAAGAATGCTAAGTCAAACAAAGCGTCTTAAGCGAGCCCAGAAAACTGGATTTGAAACGGATCTTGATTGCACGCTCAATGCGAAGAAGAGCTAAGGCCGACAACCTTGAAAGGAGCAGCAAAAATTCATCGGATTCGCTCTTTTGCGGCCAAGAAAAAAAGATCTCGATCGATAGTGCTTTAGTCTTTCTACTTCGTCTCTCTTTGAGAGTGAGGCACAGTTTCCACATGATCAATAATAAGACAAGGAGACGAAGAAGAAGAGGACTGTTTGGATTTTGGGGCCCAATGGTGCGGACCTAATGGGCGACTTCGAAAGAAGAGGAACGAGCAACCACGACAACTCAACTGTAAACCCACTCAAGCATAATGACCTTCGCAGTAATGGCGGGTGGAACCTCTTGGGGATTTTTCACTCCCAAACAGGGAACGAGAAAAAGAACCTCAAAATACCTCGGGAACGGAGACCTATTTTCCCAAACAAATCAAGACAGACAGACAAGTGAAAGGAAAAAGACCAGGAATTTGATCGGGCTCGGGGGAATATGTAGTCGCCAATAAATGGTTATGCCACATTTCAAATCTAAGAAGAAGGAGAAAAAAGAAAGATCCCACGGTCTCGTGTGGACCATAAAAACATGCAAATTTCTTGGGAGCCACATCTTGAGAACTTTCCGAGGACCATTGGGCTATTTTTATTTCAAAGATCCCACGGTTCCCGGTCGGTTTTCTCAGTTTCATACCCTTGACATCGATTTCTGGAAACGTGTTGGCAACCAAAGTCTGGGACCATTGGTTGGCTCAGCAGTTTTAAACTCGATTGTGAGAAGGGCTCTTTGTTGAGATGTTTTCCAAGGCTGGCTTGGCCTTTCTAACCAAACGGAGCCTCTGAGATCAAGGCCAACTCAAGGTTGCGTGTGACTAACTATGTGTTTGAGACTTCCTTGATTACGGACACGATTATAGTGGATCGACATTCTTGCCGATAAGGCTTTGAATGGACTCAATACTAATCCTGTCAGTCTTCTTCACCTTGGAATGCCAACTTCGTGACCTTGACTTGTTGGAAGAAAAGTGACAAGTATTTTTTTTTCTTTTACTTTACAACTTTTGATGTACTTTTGGAAGCTTTTATTTATTCATTAACAACAATCCCTATAAATTTCCAAAAAAATATGTCTCACGCTACCTTGAAGTGGTGACGAATGAAGATCGCTTAATTTTCTGATTACGAATCGAGCTAAAGCACTTCATTTCTAAGCAACAAGGTATATGTTTAGCTTTTATTCCATGTCATCTGAGCGAGACAAAATTTAGTTGTTTGTGACCAGAGCTGGGTCAATTACTTGAAAAATGTAATTAATTACAATTACATTATCCGAACATGTAATTGACTTCAATTATGACAACATGACAATTACATGGCAATTACAATTATTCCGTCTCTTTCACCGTTTTGCCTTTTCAAAACAATGAAAAATTTACAGATCTGCCATTTTTACGTAGCAATGCACCAACTGGCAACTGGCCTGAAAGGTTAGTATGAAGGAGTTGTTTACAAAAACCAAAAGCTTATGAAATTAGCGGCTTAAATATCAAAAATATTTTGCCATCAATCACAAGGCATATTTCTATTTTTTAGAAAGCACCAACGTTGTACATATATATCAAGTGTAACGATGTTTTAAATCTTTACTTTTGCACCTCATTTGTCTGCCCTTGGTTGTGAAAAGCCCTAGATCCTGACACAAAAAAATACGGTCAAAAGCTCTTGTAGTTTTAAAGTATTTAAACATCAAAGCTTTGGTGTGTGTATTGTAACAAAAGCTACCTGTTTGTCGCATAACATTGACCGCAAATTGATGACGGAATAATTGTTTTGCAAGAAAAACCGATAAATTGGTTTTATGGTTAATTTGAGGAAGTAAAATTTTGGAAAGTAATTGGTAATTTGTAATTGAAAGTTCGTCAATTACTTGGCCAAACATGTAATTAAATACAATTACATTTACTTGGCACAAAAAATGTAATTAATTACAATGTATTTGTAATATATACATGTAATTGTAATTGAAATTACGTAATTGTAATTGAAATTACGTAATTGTAATTGAAATTACGTAATTGTAATTGAAATTACTTAATTGTTATTGCAATTACAATTACTCCCCATCCCTGGTCGTGACTCAAGACGTCAGCTTCCATGTGTAACTTTCCAAACTTTCCTTGTTGAACTTTTTATCATCCCGTCAGCTAAAAACTTTTCTTGGGACAGCACTTTAGATTCTGGCACCGGACTTCCCATTTGTCTTGAAGAGCAGAATGGGTTAATAAAGGTCCGTGTCGAAAACCAGATTTCTTTGTAGGTGTGCCAGAAGCGGACAACACACCCCTGAACTCCCTCTCTTAATATGTTTTTAAAGTTGTATGTTCAGGGAATGCTTGAGGATAATCGTCACGTAACTTTTTCTAGCTAGTTTTCCTAACTGATGATCCAACTTTTTGAGCCCAGCTTGAGACTACATGAGCTCATGGACGAAACGAGGGCCTGTCCGCAAAAAGTCCTTTGATAATCCTTGGCTTACCTTCAGATCAGGTTGGTTGTAGTGAGCAATGAGGATCTCTTTGAAGAAGTTCTTGGTGAGTCGAGACTTGCCACCATCATGACTGGAGAGTGAGGTATTGCTGCCACCGATATTCATAGCTTTTTGCAGAGAACTGAAAGACAAATTGGTTCATGATGGACCCTGAAACTGATCAGACACCCACTGTATCCTCCCGAACAGATCTATCTTTCAGACCCCAAACTCGCCATTTTCTAACTCTGTGATGTCACACTTTAACTTTCCCTAGACAAATATTTTCGTTTGCTCGAGCCATTTGACTACGGCGCCTTTTCGCGTCGACATAAAGAAAACCCCCATGAAAGAATCCCCAGAAATGGAATGAATGAAGCAGTTGGACTTGTGGTCATAGAGAATTCCTCTGGGTTTTTTCTCCATCCATCTCAGCCTTCGCTTCAGTGAGTTCTTTAAGAGGCTGACAGGCGAGAAATAGCGAGGGCACAAATTGACTTTGAGTGGCAAGGGGATCCACAAACTGACCCTGGATGTGTTCGTTAGTGCACAGGAAACTTCCCACTCTCTCACTCACTCGGTTTATTACCTACCTTGACATGGACTTGGTGATGTGCTGGAGAGACTCCTGAATGCTCTGTCTTCTCTTGGGTCTGTTCGAAGTTAATGGTTTCAGCTCGCACACTGTGTTCGAACCGATACAAGTTGTGGGCACCACAGTGATCGAGTGTCTTCGTTGAGCTGAAGGCATTTTAGCCGGAGCCAGGGTGTGCATGTCATCGGCCATCTTTACCAACCCTGGAATGGGATCATAACTCAAGACTGTTAGCTGGTCCATGTTGGGTTTTCACATCGGGACTTTTCTTTATTTTTTAACCTTATGTACAAGGTCGTCATGGAGTGGCAATTCCAACAAGTTGACAAAGTAAATATTTTATCATGAGGACAGAACACGACTTGCAGAGAATATCATCCTTGGTTTGGTTCCAAACCCAATATAAATCCTTCTTTTGATCCCATGGAAATCCAAAATTTGAAATAAAAAAACTAGATATTTTTTTTCTGATGGACAGGATGAGTTCAAACGCAATGTTTCAGGCAAAGACTCAGAATACCCAATTCGACGAAAAAAGTTTAGGCATAAACAAAAACAAACTTAGATTTGATATCAATTCCTTTTTTTGACCAACAGTCCTTTCGCTTCTTTGTTTGTTTCATGGAGAAACTTTGGGTGCATGCTCTTTTACGTAATTTAGTCAGGACCTGATGAAAAAATTGTAGGGAGTCCTTTCTGATGCCCCAAAGCCCTTGGAATTAAGAGAGATTGCGTGTCCACAAGGCATCTAGGCTCTTAATCTTAATTAATCAGGAGAAAATGGCCAATCCCTCACGTGAACGGAGACCTCTACGTACAACTTATTGGACTGAATCCCCTCTGGCTTTAGACAAACACTTTCCTTGTCTCAGTCTTTTACAAGATGTTAGAAAGTCCCGTTAAGACGGTGGTTTTAAGACGGTTTGGTCAGAAGCCATTGTAAATATTTACCTAATTGTTGCTTGCCTGAACTAATGAATGGGACTCTTTAACTTGAACTAGTTAACATTTAAATCTCATTCAAGAAAATCTTTAAGGAGATACAGGTTCGCTTCGCACCCTGGTCATTTTCATTTTCTTACTAAAACTAAGCCAACTTTTCTCACTTTCATTCCAACTCTCCATCCTTCCATGGGTTTACTTATTCGATTTTACCCCATCGTAACCGTTTATGTTACTTTAAGATACATGGAAAGAAAATACAGGATTATACTAAGTAATCAACAACTGCCGAAACCAATCTCATCCGGCTCAAATATTTTATGAGGCTGAGCAAATGTGGACCCCTGAAAGGGTTTATTAACTAATATATAGGTTATTCTTGACCTATCAGATAATACAGTAGATGCTCTTTCTCTGGTGTTCTCACGTATAAAGAACTTAGCTCAAATACAAAGTTATGAGCCACGAAGGAAATCCACCAGAGTTGAAAAAGCTCCCATGATGGGAGTTCAAGCGCCATATGAGCTTATTTTTTTGAAGTGGAGTACACAGTGTACTTCAGTCAATGAAGCTTTCAATGCTCTTTCTTCGTAGAGGTTTGGCAGTACATTGGCCTAGATTCGTTTTAGTCCGACACCTCACACCCTTCCTTGGTCGCATTTTGGAGGTGTTTGAGCAACTGTTCATCCTCCAATGGTAACTTCAATCTGAACGAGCGCAACAACACATGTTCCTTCAATCTCATTCTCCTTTGCAACCAACGTGTGAACACTAAGACGAAGAAGTAAATTGTCAACTCGAGTGACATTTCCAGAAAATCACTCACATTAAAAATGCGAGCATTGTGCCTTCAAGAACATGTCCCAAAGATAACAGGGACGTTTATGGTGTTTGTGTCTCTGTTTTTCGCTCGCCGTTTGAGCGTATTTAGTGATGCAGATGGATATTCATCTGCCAAAGACATGATCGAAGTGGTTTGGTCGCTATCCGGGGCTAATACGCATTTCGTGTTCAACCGTCAGTACCAAGTGAAAATGTTCCATTGGGTGGGTGTCAATTGGAGAGAGACAGTCTCGGCCAAAAATGAGTCCTTGGGCATCGTGACCATGATGAGCATAGACAAAATGGACCATTTGGCGGGATTGTCGCAGCAATGGCCGGGACTTGTCAGTGTGGCTTTGTTTGTGCCTGGATCGGATTTCCATTTGGTGTCGATGTTCCTGCATTATTTAGAGCTGTGCCATGGCCCAGCCTTATCCAAGTGGAGCATCCATCTCGTTTTCCCATCTGAGCATCCGCCCACGACAATAGATGATGTGATATTCCCTAGAAACAGCATTTCCTGTCTGCATTCGCCATCAGATTTGGTGGGATCGTTGGTCCAACTGAGAGAACCTCAAAACAACGCGTCGAGTCTCCCATTTCCTCAGAATGTCATGAGGAATGTGGCCAAAAGTGCATGTCCTACAGCCTTCATTGCCATCTTGGATGGGGATATGTTGCCATACGCCGAGTTCTTTGACGATATTCAGCCTTTTCTCCAGAGACCGAGCATCAAGGCTTGTGTCAAGTGTGTCTACGTGCTTCCGGTGTTCGAAGTTCCTCCCGAATGGCCTTTATCTGAGCAGCCCAAGAATAAGACGGAATTGATCGAAGCCATGACCCAGGGAAACGCCCATCCCTTTTATTTCGGGACATTTCCCAAGGTACTTTATGGACTTCTCGGTTACTTGGACTCGAGTCAAATTGAACCATTATTTTTCGTAACAGTGGTTTTCTTAGAAGTCCTTGAGAAATTCACTCATACATTATAGTAGTGCTCTACATTATAGATAGTATGTTTTTTCACGTTTTGCTTTTTTTGTGAGAATGCCTTAAAGGCCACACAAACAGCAGAAATGAAATGGATTGTGTCCATGTAACCTAGAAGTCCTTGTCCAAGGCCAATCGGGCAACAGATTATCTCAAATGGGTCCAGCTTCCAATTAGACCTGGCATCCGTCGGGCTTATCCCCTAGCGAAATACGAGTTCTTTTACGAGCCTATTTTCATTGCATCCGAAAGTGCTCCCAACTTTGACGATCGCTTTATCGGATATGGACTCAACCGGAACACACAGGTATGATGATCTTGAACGAAACTAATCCGTTTTCCAAGAGCCCATCCTTGTTCATTATATTTGGCTTTCTCTCCGGTGTGCTTTTAGATCTATGAGATGTTTCTAGCTGGCTACACATTTCACATTCTGGACACTGGATTCATTCTACATCAAGGCTACAAAGAGGCGACATCCTTTCACCCAGAATGGAAGTTGGCCCAGTTTAAGGTCAACAATAGACGTTTTCAGGATTTCTTGCGCGAAATCTCAGCCAAATATCAACAGGATCCATGCCAGATGCAGGATCAAGTGAAAAGCTTGGCAAATTTCCCCCAAGATGTCGAGTGCTCGGTCAGTTTGGGATCCAACCAAAGTTTGAGTGAAGACTTCATTGATATTCTTCTCCCAACCTCGGAGGAAGGGGACAAACAACTTTCGGTTTCGACCTCAACATTTCCACTTCAAAACCTGGCAAGGGCCAAAAAAGGTTCTTGAATGATGGAACGAACTTCCTCTAATCATGGCTCCAAGCATGGTCAAAAGTTTTAGAAACTAAGACAAGACAATATTTGATTTGGCTCATCAACAATTTTCCCCGCCCTCAAAGCGAACCGTCGTTGAGAACCCTCATTTACACTGTTTCAACATCCGCTCTACTTTTAGAAAGAACTAAGCTTACGATGATCAATAAACCTGTGCGATCTTTTCATTTCTAATAGCCTCTTCATGTCGAGATGTAGACCATTCTGACGAAATTTCCAATCTCGATTAATCAGGAATTCTGTCATGGAACAAAATAGATCTGTTGGCTTGACGAGACTTGAATAACAGAAATGGACACGAAAAAGGGAATTGCTCTGTCTCTCTCTATCTCTTTGGTATTTGTAGATTCTCGTTTAAGATGCATGTCCGGTTTGAGTATGTTTTGGATTATGTATAGGTTTGAAACTTTGGACGACCAACGTAACACGAGGTGGTCAACGAACCCTAATTTCCCAATACCAAAGCGCTTACAAGGCGTTAATCGGATTTTTCTGTTTCAGAGGGTCTTCCAGGAATCATATTTGCTGCTCATCAGGATCCGACAAGAAACATCTAGACGACAAAATGTTACTTTTTACCTTGATAAGTCCAACAGAACACAAAGATGACACCGTCACAATTTAGATCATATGCATGCACTGTTTTGATTCTTGGATCCACTATCAACGGGTCGCACAAATGTATATCAACTATGTCACTTGATTTTTTCCAATTATTTTTATAATGCAAAGAGCAGAGGTTTATTCACGGGCATTAATGTCTAGTCTCAGAATTTGACAAGAGCAATTGACGGGAATGTTGGCAGCCAATCTCCTTGGATGGATATTCCAAGCGGGTATGAGCTCCGACGGGTCCTCGATCACTGCCATCCCTGAACCAGAATCGTTTCGGTCTTTCAAGGAACAAGGCCAGCGAGAAAAAGGCAGCACTCAGTGAAACATGAACGACGCACTTGCTTAGTTCCTTCCAATTGTAGCGTTAGGCCGAAGTGCCAACCAAGCACGTTTCCCGCTCTCTTTTATCACCCCGCGCTCCCGCGCTCCCGTTATCCCTCCTTCTCTTGTCCTTTTACCAAAATGGCCTTCCAAACGCAAGGAACCCAGCCTTTGCTAGCAAGCTTTTGAAGGAGCGAGCTGGCGCCGCAGGAAATAGCACTCTCAAAGGACGGCAAAGGACGCGCACGGCTCTAATAAAGCGTTGAAGACTACTTGAGAGCGCTAACCAGGTCACCAACTTAGTGATGAGGCACGCCGCCCATTCAGCTTGAGTGCCGCGTTTTGCACTGGCAATCCGTGTCATTGTGCATGACTGTTCCCGTACTTAATTTTGTCAGTATTCGTTTATTGGCACAGAAAGGGTTGATTGACCTAGAAGCCCTGACCCCGATTTCAGACGCCAGATTTCTTCTTCAATAATCCTCCTTTATTTATTGTTATTGGTTTCATTGCCATGTCAGATACGGTTTCACAAGTGTTAAAAAGCCTCATTTAGAATGATCATTTGGGCTTCAGTAGATTAAGGTTGACAAGTGTAAAAGTGTAACAAATATTGACATGAAAAGCTCCGCACCCCCTCAAAACCAAAACAAAATAACTTTTACCTACGCTTTTCCTGGTTCCAAGTAAATAGCTCTTATGCCCAATTAAACATACCAGAGGGAGCTAAATTGGAATGTACGAGTTCCAGTAGGTTAGATTCGTCTTGAATTTCTGTCCTGGCTCCTCTCAAATTGGTTTTCCTTCTCGACAATATGTGATTAAAAGTCTTTGATTAAAAAAATAAGCATTTTCCAATTAATTGGGTTTCGGCTTCAACAATTCAGTTAGATGAGGGTGAAGTTCAAAACGTCAAAGCTGAAGCAAATTTAAAAACTTTTTAAAAAACCAGAAGGCCTCATGTTTTCTAGTGAAGGTGGTCATTTTTCAATAAATACTTAGATCCTAGTTTATTAACTTCAAAATTCGTCTTTGCGGTGAAGAAACCCCATCATTGCAAAATTTGAAGTGAAGGTTTATTTTGCAATTCTATTTTCATGCAGAAAATAAAAATATAATAAGAATAGAAGAACACAGTTTTAGTTAGGACATTTTTAACATTTTGGTTCTTATAAGGGCGTGACAGTTTTCCATGGGCGGAAACTGATCGGTGACGGATGGCCTCACCTAAACCATCGAAAGACAAATCGAGCCATAAATCAACTACTTTGAATTAACGTATGACTTTTAGATTTTATCTAGTACACATTGGTTTCTACAACTTCAAAAGGAACAAGACAAATAAGTATGACATCTACCAGTAAGTTATTTATAATGAAGTTTGAGGGTAATTGCTACTATGGTTGCTCTCTTTGGGCGAGAGCCAAAAGTTTCGTTGATTTATCATTCCATGCTTCTGGCATGGGATTTCTTTATCCGCCAGCTTAAAGAAAAGCAAGTCCCACGAGGTTGCTCGGCTGAAAGTCTTCTTTCCTTCAACCTACCCACACTAAATGTTGTCTTTAAGAAAGGACAACGAGCTTGGACGTACGGACAGAGCAAGGTTTGCTTACCAATGATTTTTGGGTTTCTTTCTCGCTCCCAATTGTTGTATTGCCACAAAAGAACATTTCTTGTGAGCTTGTTCAGAAATTAAAATTCTTTGGAACGGAGTTATTTGGTCTTTCCTGTGAGTGAGAGAGTAATCGCTGACAAACGAGCGTTCCATTTTAATGGATCGTTGGAATATGACGGATATTTTACTTCTCAGACGATCAGATCCTCACTCAACTTGGTTGATGAATGTTTTCTTTCCCTGCAGGCATTATTATTATCCAACAGACATTCGACATTCTCTAAATTGAGATAATCCTGAAATGTGATGAACAAAGGACAGAAAAATACGTGTGTGTGACAATATGAATTCAAAGTTTTTTGTGGTCAAAATGGCGTTTCATGTGGAAATAAAAAGTGGTATAAATTACGTGGTTTTCATGATTGAATTTTAACCACCTACAAATATTATCTTCAAAAGGAGTACCTACACAGGAACAGTGTTTTTCCGAAACTTTTATTTTTGACAAGTGTTTATCTTTATAATGTATTTAATGTATTTGTTATGGACTCTTGCAGTTCAAAACGTGGAATGTAGCTAGTACTAAGAGACCCGGTTTTTATTCTTTTGCTTTTTATGCAAGTTTTATAAGTGTATGGTGTTTCATTTTCATTTCATTCTGTAGCCATTTTTTCCAACTTTCAAAGTTGTGTACTTGCAAAACACCAAAATTGCTGTGGTTTGTCGCATTGATGGTGTTCAAAAATCCATAAGTCTGAAAGCTTTCCCATCTCCTTTTTGAAGGTCTGAAATTGATCACTGATTTGCTCGACGGCGCCTCATGCCTTCTCCTTTTCCCTTTTTGCTCTTTCCTTGTATGTACAGAGTGACTAATTTTAAAGTTGAAGGTGACATTTTAAATCAGTAATAGTTTCAAAATGAGGTGAAAATGTTGATGTCCCTGAAACTTTAGACTATTTTTTCACACAATATTTATCAACATGCTCTCAACTGCTGCCAATTTTGAATCACTGGGAATGTACGAGAGGCATTCAAACATAGCAGAGTGAAGGGGCGTTTTTAAGGAATTTCTCTACCTCTACACTCCAAGAAATGCGATAAATGCCGCTTGAGGTCGCTTTTTTCGACTGTCTATTCTCGAAACCATTCGCACTATTTAGAGGACAAGTGAGCGGAAAGGTGGTAATGGGGGGATGGAATAAACATAAAGCAAACGAAGAGAAATTGGAACAAATTGTATTACTAAGGATGATGGTGGTAATACAAATTTTTCAGGTCATGATGTTAGAGTCAAATCCCGTTGTACATTCTAATCGTTGAGGTATATGTTTTGCAGGGTTTGAATATTTTCGCTCAAGGGTTGTATAGATCTGCAAACAGTAACTCGTTGGTAGATCAAATTTCATATAAATGCTAATTTTACATTTATGTCTTATGCAGTAATGTTAATGATTAGCTTTCTTTATAGCGAATCCCATTCCTTGGAGCGGTAATAAAAAATCAGCAAACCACCCCAAAAAACTAAGACTTCAATCGATTAAGATCGGCCCAATGTCTCCCTTCTGAAACCATTTTGTTTCTATTTTCCCTTAAATTCCCCTCCCTTAGTGTTGACTGATGAACCACTTCCTGGAAAGAAAAACAACTTGAATATGTCTCAAACCTTTCAATTCTAGTTCAAGTCATCCAAGCTCAAAATCTGAAACGGCTTCAGTGATTTTGAGTTTTTTTGTGTGGCTTTTTCAAAACATTCATTCCTTTTAATTTCGCCATGAAAAAGAAGTGGAAAAAGCTTTGCCATTACCTCCATTTCCCCAAGATGCCTCCAACTCTCGCTCTAAAGCACTTGGACAAGGATTATATCTATGATAAAGTTACAACATCTAGTACAACACAACAGCGGTTCTGAAATCGGGGGCCAGTTCCCCTAAAGGGGGCCCTGAGATCATCCAAGGGGTGAAGGGGCTTGAAAGATTAAAAAGTGAAGATGTCAAAATATAATAGTTAAAAAAAGATTTGAATTTTGACGCCAATCATTCCTTCTTAACAATGCTCCAAAACAATTCAATTGTTATAAAAATAAAAAAAAAACCTTCACCAAAATTGTCAAGTGCCTTATGAAGATTTTTCGGATGTCAATACTGTGAGCTTAGCAGTGTCGGTTGTTTCATGCTCCTAGTATTCAACTCTTTCTCTGGGCCAAAATGTTCCTTTATCAGCCGTTGATAGGTCCATAATTTTCTATAAAAACTTTACTCTTATGAACTCGAATTCTTGGACTAACATAATCTTCAAAGGAAACTGAACATTGTTTAGTGGAGCTAAATTGCTGAAAATGTTATGTTTGCTGAAAAGAAGCAGTGCTTTCAATTACGTTGGTTGGATACGAAAACTTTACAATGTTATGATTTTAGGACAATGATTTTTTTCCTTGCATTTTTTTCCAATCTAAATTTACATCATGATATGCGTATGGGTACATTTACGTTTTTATTTCAAGGCAGAGGACGTCGTAACCGTAAATGAATTTCAACCATGTTGAATGTTTGCAAGTTTTGGCTATGTTTTTCACTTTAGTTAAAAGACCCCACTCAAAACAAGAATCTTTGACGATCGTGAGAAAATATGTTTTAAGGTTGTTATGTTTGCTCAAAAAATGTTTAAGAACCCCTGATCTACAATTAGATCTTTAGACATACAAACCATCTAAATCGGTGCAATGTTGTTTCTCGGGACCCTCAGCGATCCAATCTCCTCTGCCAAGAGGGCCCCCACTGTTTCATTGTGGACACGACGATCGCGAGGCAAGAATCTTCCTTGTACCTAGAAAGTACACAATGCACAAAGCACACACACGGCAAGAGGCGAACCACTCCAAAGTGCATCCAACCATGACATTTTCGAAAGTTATGATTAACATTAAGGATATAAATGTTGTTCCTGTCTCATGGTTGAGAGCATTCGAGGTAACCTGAGGAAACTTTTATGAAGGGGGTATTGAATAAAGAGGCGATTTGTTTAGGTAGAAATCAAATGACAAAGGGTGACAACTTTTCCTTTTCGGGCTTTGGCAACCATTCAGAATGAAACCATCATTCAACTATATGGGTATATTGAACCAATGCATCAAATGCACAAGTGTCATTTTTTCTCATTTCATTTAAGTCTTTGAGTTCATATTTGAAACGCAAAAGCTCTTTCTTTTAGGTTCACCTTAGGTTCAGATACATTCCACGCCAAGTAGTGTTTCATTATTCTGACAATGGTGGACGGAAGTTCATAAATTCTGTTCTGTTTGGCTTCTGTGCCAAACAGAACTCCTGGGTGCCAAAGTGGAGCTCACTTTTACGGTTCCACTACTGGAACACGAAACAGACCCCGATAGGCCTGGATAACTACCACCGAAATCCACTGGCAAGCCATAAAATTGGAAAAGGGCACTATCCCGTTGAGAAGAGGGACCTTGAAACCCAATTGACTTATTTTGGGTAGCTGAAGGTGAGGATATTCAGGATAGCAAATGCAAATGACTTGATCTTAAAATCTACTTCATGCTCAACTCAAGCTTTGCCTTAAGACTCGGTGTAAACAAGTGGATTTGGCTTGACATTTAAAGGCGGAATGATTGTGATGCTTTCGACATTGAATTGAACACTATTCATTAGCACCATGGGAGCGGTACCAATTACTCATAAATAACAGACATATGCCACAAGACTTTGTGATGGTTTTGGACAGTTTTCAGGCAAATCTCTCCTCATTTCAATCGCATTGATCTGACGAGGCATCTCCTCTCTCTATCACTTTGATTAGTTTCAAATCTTCATTAATCATACATCTTAGAAAAAACTCACCATGGCAAAACTGACATCAATGAAAACAATACTAATTTCGTTAAAATAGATTCATAATTTCCTCTAAGGTTGTTAAACCTTTCACTGTTTTTCACACGCATTGAATATTCTGCTCTAGTGGATTGTACTCGGTCTCATCTGACCGGTTATTGAATTTCATTTAAAGTACTTTTTTTCGAAATGGGTATCGATTTGTTCTTATGGCCCTTGATTAGAAATGAAATACTGGAAACACATCTAGAGTAGTGTGTTCTTGTTTGAACCCATGAAAACCTGAACATGATAATTGGACGGATTCGCACTTTTACGCACACACAGAGTTAGCTCTTTCAAGGAAAGAACAGACAATTTGTGTGAATCAGGAATGGAAATTTCGCGAGTTAGGGAATGTAACTAATGTTACACTAGATTTGTCAGGTTCAGGAGTACTATCCTAGATTTTCACAAGAAACCGATTGTGCCATGACGTCATGAAAGATGATCTTACCAAGTTGAAGACGTCCATTTCTGACCAAATACAGCACGCCAAAGGCAGAGACAAGACATTTGATTCCCGCTTACCTGAAGTCGAAACGCACAATTCGTCCAATCTGTCATGCGGATCTGGAGACTGTACTGTTTGGTGGCCTATTAGACTCAACATGAGGATCTGAATTCTTGTGGCAAGCAGATCAAACCAGTATGAACCATGACAAATCTGAGCCATCCTCGTGCAGACGGAGCCTCTCAGAGCCTGAGGGGTTAAAAGACAGCAAAGTTCAGAACAGCCAAGATTCGTTGACGCATACCTACATACGCACGTAAATGTTCTTTGGTCAAATGAAAAGCGGTAATGGGATGTCGTGACATCCATTGCGCTGGTGCTCAGGTATGCTTGGTTTGACCATTGTGATCTGAAAATTGAAAATTATTCTCGCTCCACGAAACAACGGGCGCGCCTAAAACAATGCTTCCGCTCTCGTACCCACTTGGAACACGTTGAAAATGGGGCGCTACTTATATATAAGGTTGTCAAATATCATCATGGCTACTATTTCCCCAATCTCACCGAACACTAAACAACTCTCCAAGATCTCTTTTTCCACGTAGTTAGAATCGATGGGTAGCTTTCAGGTGAGATTTGCAAATTGTATTATGTACACGCTCACCTACTGAACCATGAGTTTGTCGAAACTGGCCCCCTTTTATATCCTTTCGGTTTCTATTTCCAGGTTCTAGTGGTCCTCACTACGGTATTGGTATTATGTGCCTCTTCCCCATCGCCCAATGCTGAACCTGGTCCTCGAAGAGCTAACTTGCACAGCCTTAAGGCTCCAGTTCGTAGTGTCAAAATGACCCGTGTGGTCAAACGTAGAAACAAGCGGTCGCTGGAGGATGAAAACATGGCGACCCATGATGATGCTCCCCTTCAAAAACGATCTGCATCCGCCGATCCCGTTT